>WBZZ01002032.1:37500-130000 GCA_019918135.1 Paulinella micropora
CATACATATACATACATATATATATAATATGTATTATATATATATACATACACACACACATATATACATATATATATAATATAATATAATATATATACAAGTATAAATGACACACACACATGTATGTAAATATAAAAATGTATATATCATTTATGTTGGATAGACATGTCTATGTTGTATATTATAAAACAAGCATTAGAAACATAAAAAACCAACATAGGACACATCAAAAACAGACATTCAAATATATCAAAAACATAACTTTGTTTTACAAAAAACGACAAACTGAGCACAATAAGAGAGATTTAGACAAAATAACGACAAAAACACCATTTTATTCCATAAAATTGTATATATTACTTTGTATATACGGTTTTTGTCGTTATTTTGTCTAAATCTCTCTTGCTCAGTTTGTCGTTTTTTGTAAAACAAAGTTATGTTTTTGATATATTTGAATGTCTGTTTTTGATGTGTCCTATGTTGGTTTTTTATGTTTCTAATGCTTGTTTTATAATATACAACATAGACATGTCTATCCAACATAAATGATCACACCACAAAGGGGGGTGGGGGGGATAACACAATCAGGAAACCTAGTCATTTAATAAAATTGCTTAGAAAATGGGGACAATCCACTTGATGCTTTCTTCGTTATCCCCCACCTTTTTCATTAAAGCAGAGAGAGAGGGAAAGACAAGAATTTTCTCCCTCTCTCGCCCCTCCTCCACAATCTTGATTGAAACAAGAAAGTAAGTTTTCTTTCTCGGGTTCCTCATGGTTTTATCCAGAGGAACCCAAGCGAAAAGATAATTCTCATCTCGTTCACGCACTCTGGCACGGGGATTATAATATTTGACGTCGTTTTTCATGGCGTCAAAGCCATCCACAAACCCAAGGCAGACAAACCCAGCAGACACGCGAATAAATTGCGCGTCTTTATATTCTAGGTCTGTTGGGGCTTTCTTCTCAACTTCTGCCCAAGGTTTCCAAAAACCTACAACCACATTCATTATCATTAAAGAAAAAACAATAGAGTTAGGACTTACCAGCAAGGTGGACTTCGCCGAGTTGGTCGGCTACTTCATTCGGCTCTCCCATTGTCTATTACACACACCAAAAAGCATGTGTAATAGAAATTTCTTTGAATTAGGGTGGGGTTGGAACCCCTTGGTTTTAAAAAAAACCAATTACGCAAAGTCTTTTTATTCCGAGTTGCTATCCGCACTCTCGGTTCTATAGACTCTGTGCATGTTTCTATTGTGTTCTCGTTTAATATTTCTATTAATGCTATTATTTACGTATTCGTTAATACCATCACTGGAGTATTTGTTAAAAGAAGAATTAAACGATAAATGTTCTTTTTCAATACCAGCGAGAATTCTATTCATGACGATAGCGGAAAGTTGGCCACGATTATCATTTTTCCACTTATAGAAATTATCGCGTTCTTTGTTTATTTTTTTTCCAATTTCTTTTGTCTCATTCTAAAAAGTTTATCTGCCTCTACTTCATTATTTTCAATACTTAATCGTTGCAACATCTCATTAATAGCATCAACCTTAATCAGGTCTGGTTGTTTCTTTTCAACGAGACGCGCAATTTCTTTATCCGCTTTAGAAATTCTTTCTTCGCATACTATTTTATCTTTTTTGAGTCTATCTATTCCAGGTTTTCGTATTTCAAATTCCTCAATCCATTCATTTTTATTTTTACTTTCTCGCGGAATTAGAAACATGGTTTCCAACAAAAAACCCGTCCAGACAGAATTCTGATTTTCTGTTTTTAGCCCAAAAACAGCCCAACACCGCGCTGTTGGGGTGTTGTAAAGACATATTCACTGAAATAGAATGTTCTAGAATTTAACGCACGGCTGATAACACTTCAAATACCATTTTTTTCTGTATCACTGGTAGGTTCAATTGGCGATGAGACTAATGGGTTCAACGTAATCATTGAAAAAATAGGTTGCGGGTTCAATTCCAAAGGATGTCCCATCGCCGATATACACGAACCTTTTTTTTGCTTATAAATCTGATATTACCTTTGCTTTTTTTTGGTGAATATAAGAGCAGGGGGGGTGAAAATACCTTCTCCTGTTGCTGTCCAAGTCTGTCCGACGAAAACAAAAACCCAACGAATGTTTGCCGACATTGATGGCGATGAATTATCAATCACACGAGAAAAAATGTATGAGCGGTGGAACATACTTATGGAAAACGTATTTGCAAATATGGGTTTGAAGTATAATCCCAAAAAAGCCAAATACTTGGACGCAAGCAAGAATGGTAAAATGTCGTGCCATTTTTCTTACGATAACGGCTTGGTATTCAAAAACTGCGAAACACAAAAAGATTTTTGGAAATATGTGGAAGTGGTGATTGAAAAAGATTATCCCGACCTTTGCTTCACGTTTGAACGAGCCGACAAGAATATTGAGTTGCGAACCATACTTGATATCTCCGTCTATAACAAAAACAGGGCTTTTCGCACTATCTACTCTCATAAAGAAGATAGCGACCGCGTTTTGCTTCCGTATTCATACACACCAAAAACAAACACTTTGAAACTGCTACAAGATGTAGAAATTGACGATTATCTGATTATGCGCCCCGATGACAATACATTTTACGAAGTCAAAATCCCCGAATATACAACTTTGAAGCGATATCAACATATTACATTGGACGAAATACGCGAAATTATACTCCGCAAAATACCAAATGTAGAAATTGTTGAAATAAAGCAGAGAATGTTTGTTTTAAAAACCATAGGGACACGAGTATGTATTATAAACGGGGAAGAAAATAAAAGCGACAATTGCTATGTAGTATGGAGAAGAGACGGGTTGTATTTCTACTGCCACGATAGCACTTGCGAAGGCAAAGGTATGAAAATTCATGAACTATCGCCCCCTATCGTCCGTAATATCAACACGATTGATGACCTGCGCCGACTTGCCAGCGAATGTAAAAGCATACCAAAACTCACAGAGATGTTGGATACTGCTTTGGCGTGGATGAATGAATCATACACTTTTGCCAACTTGGCAAAGCCGACTATAATTGAAGAATATGTTGATTCAAAAGGCAAAAAGGTATTTTGCTACAAGACGGAGTCAGCAATGGAATCATTCTTCAAAAACAAAAGAGTAAAGACCAATCTATCAAAGGAGGACTGGATAGCACTAGGTAAAAACCCCGCCAATTTGAACGTTGTTGATTTGTATAAAATGTGGACTAAGCACCCGCAAAGACGAGAAGTAAATGACGTAATCTTTGACCCCAAGGCATACTTTGATAACGACAAACAAGGGTTTTACAACTTGTTTAAGGGTTTTGAAATCCCAGCAGACACATTAGGAGACGTGAAATCCTTCACGGCAGAAGAAGAAAAAAATGAAGCATTCTTTCAACATATCCTAAACAGATGGTGTGGGGGAAGTCAGGACATATACAAAAAGGTGCTTGATATGTTTGCGAGCATTTACCAAAAGCCGTGGCAAAAAATACACTTATCACTAGTTTTGACAAGCACTGAGCGAGCAGGTAAGTGGATTATTCTTGAAATATTCAAAGATATAATTGGTGCCGATTACTACTTCCAGCCGTCCGACGTTAGAGAAATATTGGGAGATTTCAATGCGCAACTCGCAAAAGCGATAGTAGTATTTATGGACGAAATGGTATGGGTTGGTGATAAAGAACGAGCGGGAACAATTAAGAAACTCGTATCAGAAGACACGCTCACTCTTAAACAAAAATATTTACCAAATCTAACATTAGAAAATATGTTATTTCTAGTCCTTGCTTCAAACGAAGAATGGGTAGTGCCAGCGGGAACCACTGAGCAACGATGGCTCGTCCTTGAAATTTCTGACGAACTGGCACTCATGAAAACGGACGAAAAGAGAAAAGTGATTGCGGATATTAGATCTATTGACAGGCAACGACTGGCAAAGTTTCTCCTTGAACGAGACCTCAGCGAGTTTAACGACCGAAACAATCATTACGAAGGGGCTACGAGAACAAAAAGTAAAATCCCTTTCAAAGTTGAGAAGTGGTGGTTGGATTGCTTGAACTTGGGATATATCACAAACCAAATTTCGGGAATTCGTTTTGGTGAAGAAGTTTCAAAAGAAGCATTGTATGATGTGTATAAAGCAAATGCGAATGACCCCCACACTTCGCGAGTCAGTTTCTGGACTAGTCTTAAAAAACTAATGCCAAATATGGTAGAAAAGAAGAAAACGATGGAAGCAGGCGCGCGAGTTAGATACGTAGATTTACCAACATTAGAAGAGTGTAAAAATCAATGGAAGGTTATTTATGGTGATAATGAATGGGCTTTTGACGATGACGACGATGACGAATAAACAATATAAAAAAAACGGATTTTTTTTGTTGTGCTTATATATAACATGCCATCAACCAAAGGAGAGTATCTGAGCCAAATAGAAAAATGGACTCATTTAAGTAGCGACATAAAACTGCCAACAAGTAAATCGCTCAAACCTGAAATTGTCGCATTTTACGAAAAATACCGACCCGAACAACCCCCGCAGAGTGATAATGTTGAAGTTGTATTGCCCTCCGTTGATACATTGAAGAACGTCGTTTTTAATGACGAACCAGAAGAATTTACGCCTTTTAAAGAAAGTGATTTGAAGGAAACTGGTATTACTGAAATCAAGGCCAACGTAGGAGAAGAATTGGCGAAAAAAGAATTACCTGTTTTGGAAGCAAAAGAGGAGCCTGCGCCAGTTAGGGAAAAGAAAACACAGATTAAAGCAAAGCGAAATCCGCCCGAGAGCGGGTATAGTTGCTATGAAATAATAACGGCACATTTGAAAGTATCAAAAGACCCGTTTAACTTCTTGTATATGAAAGTGGAAGACCGCACCATATTACAGGAGGATATGAAGAAATGGCACGAGAGTAGATACGCACACATACCACCAGACCAACGCCCCATTCTTAAATATGGTAAGTTAGATTATAAGACTTTTTTCGCGATGTCTTATCTCAACACGAGGGCAAACTAACAACACTAAAGGATATGTATGACAGGTTTCATGTGTAAGAGGCGGTTAGTGCTATGTCTCTCATCACATCAATATTAAAATATGATGGTTTAAAAGAGACATAATCCGCAGATGCCGTTTTGTAATATACTTCCAATGTTATTGGAGCATCTGTCGCATATGTCAATAAAACTTCATTAGTCGTATTTCCAGAAATTCGTATTGTTGTATTATTGGTGGTATCCGCGGGATTTGGACAAGTCATTAACCATATCATTTTCATTTGGACTCCGTATCTTTGAATTAGCCATATACAATCAAAAGACTTATACTCAATGGCGGTTGTATAATTTAGCACTTCGCTGTAAAAGTCATCAACATTGGTTCCGTCCGTTTTATGAAACCAAAACTGAAAGGTTCCTATTCCAGACGGGGCGGGCAAATTCAAAGACCCGCGAAAAGCAACTTTAATGAAATAACCATATCCTAAATTAGATATTTTTTTGCTACCATAACCGCCCGTGCAAAGAGTAGTGAATGTTGAACTTTCCATCCACGACCTAAGGTCAAGACCAACATAAGCATTTTGAATGTTTCTTGTTAATGTCGGGGTAGCAGTGATTGCGATAGTTTTAGTATCTATTGACTGCTGTTCTTGCGATCGGCCGAATATATTCATTTTTTAAACTATATATGTATCTTATATTATAAAATAATAGAATTAAAATATGAACCATTTAGGAAATCCGTGGGCATATCACTATTACGGCTCTGTGATAATAGACGAGGATTTAGAAGTTGATGGAGTATTATATGGCGATCATATTGAAGCAAACTCAATACAAGCAAGGACTGATGACATAACAATATCCTCGCGAAATAATAACTCTTCTTTGTTGATATCTGATACTGGTTATGTGTCAATTAATAACGAATACGACTTACCAATAGCGGACGGCACGGCTAATCAAGTATTAAAAACGGATGGGTTGGGTAATACTTCATTTGCTACATTAACATCAAGTTTTATAAGCGATTTTGAACTGGATAAATTAACGGATGTAGTCATAACCGTACCAATCGCAATGAATAGTTATCTCACACATAACTCAATAAACTGGGTAAATAAAACTTTTCCAATAAATGTTGATGAATTCGGCAATATTAGTATGGGCGGTAATTTGAATATAACAGGAGTTAATTTACTAAATACGAAAGATGTTGATACTTGGATATCTGAGCACGAAGACAATAATGATAAAGTGTCCGCGGATGGTTCAATTAACACACACAGCGATGTGTTAATTACGGGCACACCCGCCGATAACCAACTGCTCATTTATAGCACAGGGCAATGGAGAAATGTTGCTTCACCTTTTCTACGACTAGACGGCACCGCCAGTATCACAGCGGGATTAACATGGGCGGGTTTGCGATTACAAATGTAGGCAATGTTGATGGTATTGATGTTTCTGCTCTTGACACCGCAGTCGTTAAACTAACGGGAGACCAGACTATAACAGGAAACAAAATATTTACTACTTATTTGGGGGTGAAAGACTCAAATCCATTAAACACTGGTAAGTTATTCTTCAATTACAACAATAATATGGGTTCTATTTATTCGTCGGAGGTAGGTGGAGCAACGGGCTATCCACTAAGCATTGTTGGTTCTTCCATACTTCTTGCTCCAACAACAGGGGGTGGAATAACATTGACAAGCAATGTTTTAAATTTTAACAGCACAACAGCAATTAGCGGACTTCCAGCACCATTCTACGATGGTGATGCTTCAACGAAAGCATATACCGATACAAAATTAGCAAAAGACGGCACAACGGCTATGACGGGGGCACTAAACATGGGCGGGTTTGCGATTACGAATGTTGGTAATGTTGATGGTATTGATGTTTCTGTTCTTGACACTTCGGTGGTTAAACTAACAGGAGACCAAACCATAGCGGGTATTAAGACATTTAGCAGTATAATAAATGCGAGTGCTGGTCTTGATATGAAAAGTCAAAGCATAACAAATGTAAATCAACTAAATGGTAGGTCTATCACAACTTGGCTATCAGAGCACGATACGAACACGGCTAAAGTGTCGGCAAGTGGGAGTATTGATACACATAGCGATGTGATTGTCTCATCAGCATCAGATAATCAACTACTCATTTATAGCACTGGACAATGGCGAAATGTGGCACGGCCCTTTCTTAGATTAGACGGCACTGCTAGTATGACGGGAGGGCTAAATATGGGAAACCAAAGCATAACAAATGTAAATCTCGTTGATGGTGTTGATGTTTCTGTCCTTGATACTTCGGCGGTTAAAACCTCAGGAAACCAAACCATAGCAGGAATTAAGACATTTAGCAGTGCCCTTGAAATAACTGGAAATTCAACGAATGCGACAACAAAAGGAACATTCGTGGTTTTTAACTCCACAGCCAATATAGGAACTATCGGATGCCTTGATATGGGCACTGGCGTAAATTATAACTTTGAAATAAATGCCAAAAAGGTAAGTTTCGTTATTGATGGGGCGATTGTTGGTTGGGTAAATGCTTCGGGGCTAGATTGTAATAGTAGCAAAATAGCCAACCTTGGAACTCCGACATTATCAACAGACGGAGCAAACAAAAGTTATGTAGATACATTGGACGGGCAAAATGTAAAACTATCAACAGACCAAACCATAACAGGAAGCAAAACATTTAATGGGGCTAGCACTACGATAAAATATCTAACTTTAACGAACAATGCCGATTTTAATAATCAACTATCACTAATGGCGGAAATATAACATATAATGGGGCGAGGATATTAAACCAAAATGGAGGAGATATATTCTTTTCACAGACATCAGGTGATTATCAGTATTTCTTATTTACTCTAAATACTGCTACAAGTGGAACCGCGAACCAACGAGGTTATGTATTTACGAATGTAGCATCTGATGTAAAAGGGGCGGGACTTTATATTTCAAAACTTTTGGATAATAAAAGTGCTTCGTCTGACATTGTCCGTTTTAACAATGCTGGCGGTATGCGGTTTTATGGTGCCTTAGATATGAACTCAAACAATATAACAAATGGCGGAACAATAACTGGAACGACAATTACTTCAACCGCTGGTATATCAACGACGACACTAACGGCAAGTGGATTAATAACGGCAAACGCGAGTATATCAACAACAACGGCAACCGCGAGTGGATTAATAACGGCAAATGCGGGGATATCAACGACGACACTAACGGCAAGTGGATTAATAACGGCAAACGCGAGTATATCAACAACAACGGCAACCGCAAGTGGATTGATAACGGCAAATGCTGGAATATCAACAACGACATTGGCAACGAGCGATAAAATGACAACAGCATCAGGTAAGCCGATAATCATCGGAAGTACAACAAAATCAGCAAATGGGGCGACAGGCGGATTAGAATTATACGGAACGGCGAGTAATATAGGAGGGGCACACTTACAGGCAGTAATATCCACAGATGCTTATCCAACATTTCAATTATTGAACTGGGCACACGACAATATAGGTATAAGTTTTGATGCTTATTATGACGGCTCAAACTGGAAATCAAGTAATTCTGGCTCAAACTTTCAAATATACAAAATCTCAAACAAACTCGCTTTTTATTATAATACTGGAACAACAGCGGGGAGTAATATAACTTGGAATGAGGCAATGAACATTAATACGTCGGGAGAGGTAGTCATCCCAACAGCATCCAGCGGTTTTTTAACCATACGAAAAAGACCCGCTTCTACCGTCGACGCACAACTATATTTTAAATCGGGAGGATATACGAATTATGGAGCAATTGTTTCTTCTACTGGTTTGCTTCACGCTTGGACTACTTCAAACTCTACTACTGGCGAGCCGTCTGGTAGTTATAATTATATTCCGCTAAATGGTGCTTGGACAAACTCATCGGACAGGAGATTAAAATCAGATATTAAAACATTAGACTGCGGGGATTGTTGCGAGAAACTAATGAAAATAAATTGTTGTTCATATTATTTGAAATCAGACGAGAAGAAAGAAAAAAATAACCACGGATTTATTGCGGATGAGGTAAAAAAGATTTTTCCAGAGTTTGTATCTGTAAGTGGAATAAAAGCGGACGATGGAGATGGCTACCTTGAAGGCATAACATATACAAGTTTTATACCGATACTTGTCAGTGCTTTTCAACATTTATCGGAGAAAGTAGTTAATTTAGAGAAAGAAAATAAAACTTTACTTAATATACTACAAGACCAAGCAAACCAATTAGCCGAAATTAGAGCAGTCGTTTTTTCAAATGTCCAGCAATAATACAACTAGACTTCACAGACCCCCGCCTATTATGGATATGGATGGCGAACTAACTCCCGAATTAAAGTCTCGCGTTTTGGATATTGAACTAAAGACGGAAGAAAAAAAGATTGACAATGAAATTGAGAACGAATGGAACTGCTGTATGACGACAAGGAAAACCGACAGCAGAATGATTAAGTATCTATTTCAAATGATGATTATAATAGCAATCATCACGATTTGCTTAATAAAACTCGCTAAAAATAACATGCCTTGTGAGCAGGCTAATGTATATGTAGGTATCCTTACACTCTTAATCGGCATCGTGCTTCCTTCTCCTTCTTCAAGTAAGAAGTGAGCATTCATACAAATATATTTGAAACCACGAAGCGTCATTTGAGCATATTAAGGGTAGTGCTTCATCAAAACTAATACACCAGTCTGACATCGGTTTGTAAATACATTTGAATTTTGAGTTAATCCCGCTCTGGATACAATAAACACATCCATCTTTTTTTGTTTGATTTGCTCTGCTATAAAAGTCGCAGGCAGTCCGCGACATAGCGGAGCACGCAAATAGCAGTATTAACAACATTATATATTATCTTTCTCTTTAATTATATTATTATAAATTGCTTCTCGTTGCTTATCTGATAGCGGTAAGCGGTAAAGGATATTTTCAGGTTTTCTAAAAATGTTGGGGTTTCTATTCACTAAGTTCTGAGTGATGCGGATTTGGTCAATTTCCTTCCCTAGCCTTTCCAACTCTTCAAGTTGTTGCTCGTCTTTGCTTTTTTCTTTTTTATTTTCCATCCTATCTTATATTATAAGATATATAATAGCGGATATAAAAAATGCCACACGAAAAACCATTTTTTACATATTACAACGAAATTAGACGCGAACATAAGTATTTATTGGAAGACACAGATGCTGATTGGACTGAACAAGTTAATGAAGGTATCAATAGTCAAGCCCGCGAGAGGCTTAGAGCGGATAGATTGTTGGATGCTTCAACAAGAAGGGGTAATACTATGGAGGATTTAAAAGATAAGATTAGTGCGTTGGACAATAAGCGAAGTATTTATGTAAATATGAATTACGACGAAATGAAGGCACACCTCCAAGATGACGGCATTGATATGAAAGAATTTGAAAGAAAACATGGAACTGCCCCCATGAACGAACAAATGATTGAAATGCAAAAAATTAGCAATGGCTACCGATAAATATGATATAGCGCACATAGAAGACAATATCCAGCAAATGAAGCGTGATATAGCACAATTGGTAAAACAAGAATATAAAGAAGACTTAAAACGATTAACCGATCAGGGCTTAACGTATATGAAAAACAAAGGCAAAGCGGACAAAACTCGCGTAATACGAAGAGAGGATAGAGCGCAAGCGGAGCAGGATTATAAGGAATGGAAAGAAAACCGAGAAGAGTGGGAGAGAAAACACCCAGATGATGCTTTAATAGAAGCACAGATAGGCGACGAACACAAGATGCTTGTGCCACGAATAGGTAATGACCCCCGAAGTGTAGAAAGATTTGTTAATGCTATTATTAGAAGTATTCAAGAGATAATTATGAGTCCCAGACTTAACAGATTACTTAACCTTGCTACAGGTGCTGGGCGATATGGTGTGATAAGACTAGCGTGGGGGCAGATATTGAGATTAATTGCCAACAATCCACAACTACATGCGATGAATGTTGGATTACTTGGAAGAAGAAGAGCAGATGCTTTCAATACCCTTTTGCTAGCACTAGCGAGAAATGAAGTGCCAGAGGGTTTGCCTCCGCCTAATCCTCGTCTGATCGCAAGCGGACAGCAAAGAATAGGTGATTATGTGTTGAAGGATATGTTGAGAAGATTAGGCTTACAGGTATCAACAATGATGGCATGGCAGGCATTTAAAACAGGCGTACAGACTATGACGGTTCTCGGTCTTGGAAAAGCACTTGGAGAAATATATAGAACATGGTCTGCTCAACCAGATGCTCTCATTAAGTTGGAAGAAGAACGAATTCATACCGAGGGAAGTAATTATAATGGCGGGGGCACACGAGTGGAAAGCCGTCTCCAATTAGAAGATAGAACTCGTGGCAAATTTCCTTACATTCTCCCAGCAGATGCTTTGGACTTAGTTGCTTTTGAACATGATTTATTGTATGCGTCTGGCGACAAGAATGTCCAAGACTTTGCCGATAAACGATACTTTGAAAGAATTACCAATATGAGTGATTATCTAACGAGTAATGGATTGGCTACGGCCGAAGTTGCCAAGAGTATTTTTGACAATTACAACTCAATGTTTTCAAAAGCGGATATATCTAGAATGGCCTTGGAAGCACAGGGAAGGGCACGTGGCGGAGTATCTTTTTGGGATGCTATGAAGTTTTGGAAAACTATCAAAACCACTCCTCCAGACGCGAAGTATAACGGATTTATAGGCGATGTAGATAAAACATTAATGTCTATGATTGGGGTTATGAAAAATGTGGGCAGTTTTGACAAGGATGCGACATTTAAAGTAAATAAAGTAGTAAATCCCGCTACATTTAATAAACAATATGCGGAACTCGTTGATGTTTTTAATGAAATGGTTAAATCGCAAGAAACAGCCGATGGTGTGAAAGGATATTCTCTTATCGCACCAGCAAATGAAACTACAATTAATAATTTTATAGAAAAAATAAATACGCAGAGCATAAAAGATATTCCACCAAGTATAGAAAAAGATATAGTTGTTGAGGTTAAGCCCACGCTAAATCAAACAGAAATGGTAGTAGCACCCAATTTTGATTCAATCGGACTGGGTAATAACTTGACTATACTTGATGATAAAGGCGCCCAAAAGAGGTACTTAAAGGGATTTGTTAAATCGTTGAAAGAGAAAACTGGAAAGAAAATTAAACTTTCCAATTATGACGATCCAAAAGTTGGATGGGAAGAGGCCATCAAACAAGCACTAAATCAAGGTGCTAGTATATCAGACGTAGCAGATGCGGATGATATTTTGGATAAAGAGAATTTACGAAGAAGTGAGGGGTAAATTGACACCAGACCAAATGAAGCAATTAGAAGATTTAGAATTGAGGGATAGTCAAGTTGAAAAAACTAATCCACCGCAAGCAACACCAGCACCGCAAACTATGCCACCACAAACCATGCCACCACAAACCATGCCACCGCAAACTCAACCACCAGCACCCGCACCATTGCCAGTGCCACTAGTGCCAAGAACAGGCGGATTTGTTGAAGAACCTGTTCAACCGCCACAGAATGATTTAAAAGAAGACCCAGATAATGCAACAATTAACACCCAAATGGTT
Source organism: Paulinella micropora (assembly GCA_019918135.1). Classification (NCBI taxonomy): domain Eukaryota; phylum Cercozoa; class Imbricatea; order Euglyphida; family Paulinellidae; genus Paulinella; species Paulinella micropora. The sequence continues at coordinate 50,187 of WBZZ01002032.1, forward strand.
GATAGTATGAGAAGTATTGACCAATTGGTTGATAAGATTATGGGTAAAACTCCCGCCGATGAAAGAGAAGACATGTTAGCACTTATTCGGTTTCTAATGCCAAGCGACCAAAATGGAGGTATCGGCACTTCACAAACAAACCCACTTATTAAAGGCAACGAACTAAGACGCGATCGCATGCTAGACACCAAGAATGATTTTGAATCACTAGATAACACACGTTATGGCAACACAAATAATCACTTTATGTTGAATAGATACAATAGAGCAATCATCCAGACCAGAATGAAAGACAAAAGAGAGTTTCCAAAAATGAAACGAAAACTGACGAGAAACTTCCCCGCTGAAATCCCGCGACAAGTTCAAACTCGTCCAGAAAGAAAGGATTTTAAACCGCTCGTCAATCCTCCAAGTAATTATGCTTTTGGTAGTCCTTACTCTCCTTATTTCTATAATTATGCTTCACCACCCCAACCCTTTGGTGCCGAATATGATAATTATAGATACAATCCAAACTATTTTCAAAACCCATAATATAAGATATCTTATAATATAAGATTAGATGCCTAAATCTATACGTAAAGGATTAATAGCAAACAAGTTGCCACGAAAAACACTTTTGAAGCAGAGTCTGGAGAAAACCAACATAGAAAAAGCACACGAGGAATTTACCATTGACAGGCCAGTAATAACAGAGTTAGATAACAAAAAACCGCCCAAATTTCACAATGACTTGGAAATACAACCAATTAAAACACAAAGAGATAGCGTTGAATTGCTCCCTATTCAAAAGGAAGGAATACTGCCAGCAATGGGAACTATGGTTATATGTGCGAGCACTGGCGGTGGTAAATCAGTTATGATTTGTAATCTACTCGCCAAAAGGAACATGTTGAAAGGATTTTATGATAGAATAGTAGTCTTTTGCTTAAGTCCGTGCCCGATTTTGGAGGACACTCTCAAGTTAAAAAAAGAAGACATAATCAAAGAAGATAGACCTGAGTTAATGAGAGAAATATTAACCAAACAAAAAGAACTGATTAAAACTAAAGGGTTTAAGAAGGCACCAAAAATACTATTGTTGTTAGATGACATAGCACAGAGTAAAACCTTTCTCAAATCAGAAGTGCTTACCGAGTTGTTTTTCGCTTCAACACATGCTAAAGTGTCAGTCTGGGTAGCAACTCAGAGTTATACACAACTCCCGCGAAGAATAAGAATTAATTGCCATTGGATGATTATTTTTAATGGAGTAAGGAGAAGCGAACTTGACAGACTGGCAGATGAATACGAAAGCCCTTTTCTCACCAAAAAAGAATTTTACAATATGGTTAAATATGCTACGGCAGAACCTTATTCGTTTCTAGCAATTAACAATACTGCTAGTGATAGAACAACCCAGTTTAGAAAGAATTTCTCTACTATATTACGATTAAATAAGGATAGAGATATGACAAACCTGTAAAAAAATTAAATTAAATGGTTTTTTTTCACCATAATATATAACATGACGGAATCAACTAAATTATACAAGACGTGCTATCAACAAGCAATTGCTATTTGGTATAAACAAAATGCGCAAGGAAAATTCGTAACAATTCGTAAGGGATCGCCCGAATACTTAGCAGTAAAGATGATAGAAGCGGATATTAAGAGTGGCAAGATTAAGTGTCAATTAAAACCAAAGGTAAGCAAGGGGAGTAAGAACAATGAACAGCAACTAGACCAAATGCCAGATGAAGCATTAAAAAGAAAAATACCAGACATAGAATCGGCAAAAACTTCATTGCCTAAACCAAATGCCAAACCTATTGAGATGTCTCCAGCGCTTAAGATTGAACAATCTTTACCCAAATCTGTCAATCCCACTCCTGTTGCTGTGCCCAAACACACTACCACAACACCAGCGAGTAAGATAGAAGCAATGGAAGATGCTTCTAAGGAAACTCCGCCACCACCTAAGGAGGTTGAAACTAATGACATTGATGTAAATCAAGCCATAGCGGATTTAAAGAAAATGAAAGAGGAAAGAATTACGCACCAGAATTTACAAATTATGAAAAAAATAATTAATGGTAATTGATAAAATAATATATTATGTGGATATTTATATTTTTTAAGTTGATTTAAATTAAATTAAGTTATTATTATATAATGATTAAAAACTCAAGTGCTTCAAATCGTTTGCCAATTGACTTTATTAAGAGGATAAATGAAGCAAACCGACCTAAAAGTGATGGGTTTCAACTAAACCAGTTTGAATTGTGGAGTAGTCATGGTGCCCCATTAGTTAATCAGCCATTGACCGAATTTGGCGATTTAGTCCCGTATGAGAAGAGCACTATTCAAAACACATTAACAGACATTTCTGATAAAAAAGAAAATGTGGATGTTGTTGATTTGGACACTGCTGTTAGCAGTTTGGCCTATTTAAAGAAAGCAGTTGAGAATGCTGAGGCAAGAGAGTTTCAATTGACTTCACCACAAGACACAAGACTTGACAATATACAAAAATCAGTTGATTTTATTAAACAATCCGTTTCAGGTGAATAAATAATTATTTTTAATTTCTATTATTATTTTTTTAGTATAGTAGCATTGCGAATTTTACAATCCCACAACCACACAAAAAAATGGAAAGAAAGGAGATTGAAGTTACTGAGGAGTTGATGACCCTCAACAACCTCAGATATGAGTTTCCAGCAAGTCTGGCGCTCTCTGAACAGGGAAGTATCTTTAAGAAGAACTTCGCCGACCAGCAAACTTATACCAGTGCGTCGGGAACTGAAATGATTTTTACATTACAGGCAAGCACTGATTTTGTTTATGGAAAGAATTGTTATTTAACATTTGATATTAAAGCAGATGGGTTGGTAGCCACTGATGGAAAGGATAATGTTGCTTGTGCTCTTGGTTTTCAGAACACTCCCGCTACCGCTATTTTTGAAAGATTTTTGTTGGAAAGTAAGGATGGTAGCGAACTTGAACGAATTGAAGATTTGAACAAGATGGTGCGAAATATTCTCCCATGGCATTATCCTTTTGATTACCGCCGACAGGCGCAGATGGCGGGACAGCGAGAATCAGTCAGTGTTAATGTTAATGCTTCTGATGAGTCAGTTCTTGATTTTGCTGTTAATGTCCCCACTGCTGGTAGTGTTGCGACTGGCCAATACTTGAAAGTTTGTATTCCTCTTCATTACTTTTCAGGAGTGTTTAATGAAGAAACTCTCATTCCTCCCTCTTTGGTTAGTGGTATGAGGCTTCGCTTGACATTTGCTCCGCCTCAGGAAGCATTGACTATTATTGGAAGTGGTGATGGGAAAACTTCTTCTATTCCTGCTGGTTTTAATGGTTCCGCTTTGACTTTCGCCATATCAAATCCAGTGGTTATGTTGGAGACATTTTCTCTTGCTCCTGCTGTCCAGAGAAATGTTATGGAGCAGATGGGAAGCAAGGATATGCTCCCATACACTTATGAAACATATTACAATCAAAAGGCTAATCCAGCGACTTCCGATGATTTTAATCTTCAAGTGAATAAGGCCGTTGCTCGTGCTCAGTGCTTGTATATCGTCACGCAAAATGTGCTCTCCGAAAACGCTAATATTGACAACTTGGGAACTGCTCAAATGCCTTACAGACAATATCAATGCCGTATTGGTGATTGGTATGCCCCGCAACAAAAGATGGAACTTGGTGGAAGCACCGATACTCTTGCCGCCGTTCAACGCGGATGTGCCGAATTGTATATCAACAATCTCCAAGCGACTATGGGTATTCGCGATGCTTACATGTCTTCATCTGTTTCTCTTGAAAACTTTCGCAAGTATTATTCTACTGGGGATAAAACAGGACTTACATCTAACTCAGGATTTGCTACCATTATCCAGACACTCAATCAGTCGCCACATATTGGAGCATCTGGTATTGCGGTTAATAACTCACGAACTGTGGAAGTCACTCTTCGTTATGCGGCCAATTATGATGAAAATCGCAGCCTAGCAAGCTCATTACCTGCACAGACACCACACGTTGGGTTCGTACAGAGAGCTAACAAACCATAGTTTGGGAGTACCCTGGTTTGCGCATTGTACAGCGCAGGGAGCAGGGGGTCGCAGGCGTTCCAGCCACCGACTTGCACGCCGTGAAGAAACGCGCGTATGTCTTCTTCCGTGCGAGCCCGTACGTGCTGACGCCATTGTTCGTCGAGGCGTAGCTTGTGCCTATTAGTGCACCAGGGGGGTTGTTTGTAGCGGCAGCTACGCAGTAGGCAGGACCCGAACGTGCCAACACCCATGTCGATAATATCGCCCTGCACCAGCCCGGTCAGAGCCTGCAAATCCAGCCCTCCTGTAGCGGGGTTCGGAGCCAAACCTAAGTCTGCCAACAAGAGACAAGCAATATACTAGCCTAGGTAAACCAGCGCAGCAGAGGCAGCAAGGGCAAGTGCACAGGCGAGCATAGGTCGCGCTGAACCCAACCACCCCTTCGCGAGCGGTAGTGCTTCTCCTAGCCTGGTGATTCAAGGGGGGGGGGAGGGAGGTTGCTAGCCTGGACACTGCCTAGGACCGCTACGTCTCAAACTCTGTAGGCAGTCCGTACCACACGCGTCGACCAGGGCAGGCGCTCGTTGTGCCGGCAGCCGTTGTACGCAAGCAGCAGTGATCTTTACACTTGCCAGGTACTTATTAATAGAGGCGACCGTCCAGGGCTTGCCCGCCTGTGCCCAGCACACATACACAGCTGTGCACCTACAAGCAAAAGTTCGCAGGCGCAAGTAGCTGGAAGAGGGGCCACCGGGGTGTGCTCAGTCAGGTAGTTAAGGCAGACAAGGGTTTCAGGTCCCGCTGCCTGGACCAGTGCTTCCTGCAGTGCTGGCACTATATAACCAGGAGCAGCACTCATGAGAGGCAAGTGGCGTGTGCGTGAAAGAGAGAGAAAGAGGGGGAAAAGAGACAGGCCTAGTGACCACGCAGACAGGAAGCTACAAACAAAGAAAGTAGGTCTCTCTGTTTCTGGGTTGTGACAAAAGGCAACAGAGCCTGTCTCAGCTCTGCCCGGTCCCAGGCATAGAACAGCAGGATACACCTAAGAGGCAAGGTAACAATCTAGTCTGGGCTAGTACAACAGAAAACTAACCTATTCCGGAACCCACGCAGGGTTTTCTCCGACCTGGGTAGAGGAAAGCCCGCCAGCACCTGTTGCACTATTACAGCCAGCAACAGAGGAATGACAGCGACGAGAAAAAGTGAGTGTGTTGTGTGTGTTGTGTTGTGTGTTTCTGTGGCGTCTGTGTGTGTGGTGTAGGTGTTTCTGTCGTTTCCATGTATGTGTCGTGTGTGTGTATGAGTTGTGTGGTGTAGGTGTTTCTGTGGTGTCTGTGTGTGTGTGAGTTGTGTTGTGTGTGAGTTGTGTTGTGTGTGTGTGTGTTTCTGTGGTGTCTGTGTGCTGTGTGTGTGTTGTGTGTAAGAGAAAGGAAAGAGATAGAGACAGACCATAGCACCCCAGCTGCACACCCTCTACTAGCGTTTGCCATGGAACAGAGCAGTGGTTCTGCTGGCAAAGTAAGCCACTCCAACAATGTGGACGAGCTCCTGCGTAGAAGCAGCGGCCTGCTCCAGCGAGCCGCTCACCTCCTGTTTAAGAAAAAACTGCCCCCCCCCCCCCCCTCAAGACCAGGTGAGTTGCTACCCAGCTCCAGCTCCTTACACAACACAGACTAGTACAAGTTATCCACACCGCACTTCTTTTTTTTTCTTGCGACACCTCGTCTAGGATCTCACACTGCCACGCACAGGGGGTGCGCGTTGCCAGGAGGAAAGGCAAGGGCCTCCCCGACACGTTTCAGGAAGACGTGCTTCTGGCCCTTTCCTGTCAAGAAAACAACCAGAAAACCTGGTCTGAGGAAAAGGGGTCAGAAGAAACGGGTTTTCGGCCCGTTTCGGGCCAGAAAAACGGGCTTTCGGCCCGTTTCGGGCCAGAGAAACGGGCTTTCGGCCCGTTTCGGTCCGGGAAACCGCCAGAAAAGACAGGCCGAAAAATACGGGCCTCGAGCTCGTCCTGAAGCGGGCCGGATGCACTTTTCGGGGATCCACTTTTTGCATTCGCAGACAAGCAGCTAACGTTGTTGCAAGCCGCAGGCCAAAGCACCTGGGACAGAAGCTCTTTGCTCAGACGCTTGCTCCTGGCAGCCAGCTCCGTCACTACAGACACAAGCAGAAGTAGCAACGTAGAGACAAGGAAGGTAGATGGAGTTCATGGTGTCGTGCTGCAAAGGAGGCACAAGAAGAGGTGGTTTTAGTGCCCCTGGAGAAAAAGATCAGGCTTGTCTGAGGCTTACGTGGCCCTACCTGAGGTTACCGAGGCGGTGCTCGACACTGCCCCCCCTGGCTCGTCTGCCTGCCCTGGTGCTGGCTCTGGGTGTGCTTCCATAGCTGGGTAGGGAGTGGGGCAGTGCGCAAGATTTTGGCCGCTGCGTCGTGTTTTCTCCGTGCTCTCTCTCTCTCTCGTAGCCGTTATCCTTTACGTTCTTGCAACAAGCAGCGTTGAGCTCTTGTAACTGCTATCCTTTAAGTTCTTGAAAGAGCACCCGTTGAGAGCTCCTGGCAATCGCTATCATTTTAAGCTCTCGAAGCAATTCCCGTTTGCCAACCCTGCTCTCCTGAGATTGGCTGCGTGCTAAAGATAGCCGACACCAGCACAAGTGAGGTGGTGACTGGCAAGGCATGGCTCGGAACGCTGTAGGCATGGCTCGGAATGCTGTAGGCACGGCTCGGAATGCTGTAGGCACGGCTCAGAGTGTCATAGACATGGCAGTACGGCAGCCGGCACAGTCTGGCGCAAAAGAGAGGGAGGGTAGGGGGAGGGGGGGGGGGGAAACCGAGAGTGGTCTGTCAGGGCAGGCCAGGAGTGGGGGTAGGAAGAGGAGTGTTCAGAGAGGGAGAGAGAGGGAGACAGAGGGAGATAGAGACCATGGTTGTTGTTGGGGGGGGGGGGGGTAGGAGGGAGGCAGTGGGCAGCGAACCGTGAGTGCAGCGGAAGGGGTGGTCTGCTGGCAGACTTGGTTGCTGGTGGTGCACAGGTTCGTTGATGTCTAGTCGCCACAGACGGTCGACCAGGGCGAGCAGGCTGCGTTCCCCCCTCTCGGTGCCATCCTTGGCACCCGAGGGCCAGCCAGAGGGTTCTGTGGCTGGACGCAGGCGGCGTGCGGTTGCTAGAGAGCGCAAGAAGTCTGTCGACCCGGCTGAGACGCCCGCCTGCGCCAGTGCCGAGAGCCTGGTAGTCACGCCCGGCGGACCGGTACCCGCCCCCCTCGCCACCCCAGAGGTACTGCCTGCGCTGCCCGTTTGCCTAGTCAGCAGAAGCCGCTGTTGAGAGAAGGAAGGGTGCCGCCGCAGCGTGTGTGCCTGTGAGAGAGGGGGAGGGAGAGCAGCGCGAGCGTTCCTTTCTTACCAGCCTCGGTACTATGTTTTGGTCTGCGGTGGTGCTGTCTGGCAGACGGACGGCAGCCGCGCCGAGGGCAGCGCGCTTGTCCTCGCCTCGGCCCGGGAAGGGCGGCCACGCTCGGCTCGCCTGGCAGCAGGAGCTGGCCGGCCTAAGCACTGGGCTCCCGACTTTGTCTACGCTCCGCCCCGCCGGCCCCGTCGGGCCTTGAACAATATCTTCGAGCGCCAGACCACACCCAAGCCAGTCCAGCCAGTGGCCTCGGACGCGCGGGGCAAGGGAGCGGGGCCCGTGGCTTCGACAGTGACCGACGTGCGGGGCAAGGGAGCGGGGCCCGTGGCTTCGACAGTGACCGACGTGCGGGGCAAGGGAGCGGGATCCGTGGCTACGCGGGCGGCCGACGTGCATGGCGAGGGAGCGGGGCCCGTGGCTTCGAGGGCGGCCAACATAAGGGGCGAGGGAGCGGAGCCCGTGGCTTCGAGAGCGGCCGACGTGCGGAGCGAGGGAGGGGAGCCCGTGGCTTCGACGGTGACCGACGTGCGGGGCGAGGGAGTGAAACCGGTGGCTTCGGTTGCGGCCGACGTGCGGGGCGAGGGAGCGGGGCACGTGGCTTCGGGGGCGGCCGACGTGCGGGGCGAGGAAGGGAAGCTATTGGCACCGGCGGCCGACGTGCGGGGCGAGGGAGCGGGGCCCGTGGCCTCGAGGGCGGCCGACGTACGAGGACAGGAAGGGAAGCTATTGGCACCGACGGCCGAGGGAGTGGAGCCCGTGGCTTCGGGGGAGGCCGACGTACGGGGCGAGGGAGCGGGGCCCGTGGCTTCGAGGGCGGCCGACGTACGAGGACAGGAAGGGAAGCTATTGGCACCGGCGGCCGACGTGCGGGGCGAGGGAGCGGGGCCCGTGGCTTCGAGGGCGGCCGACGTACGAGGACAGGAAGGGAAGCTATTGGCACCGGCGGCCGACGTGCGGGGCGAGGGAGCGGGGCCCGTGGCTACGCGGGCGGCCGACGTACGAGGACAGGAAGGGAATCTATTGGCACCGGCGGCCGACGTGCGGGGCGAGGGAGCGGGGCCCGTGGCTACGAGGGCGGCCAACGTGCGGGGCGAGGGAGCGGGGCCCGTGGCTACGAGGGCGGCCGACGTGCGGGGCGAGGGAGCGGGGCCCGTGGCTACGAGGGCGGCCGACGTGCGGGGCGAGGGAGTGGAGCGGGCGAGGGAGTGGAGCCCGTGGCTTCGAGGGCGGCCGACGTGCGGGGCGAGGGAGCGGGGCCCGTGGCTTCGAGGGCGGCCGACGTGCGGGGCGAGGGAGCGGGGCCCGTGGCTTCGAGGGCGGCCGACGTGCGGGGCGAGGGAGTGGAGCCCGTGGCTTCGAGGGCGACCGACGTGCGGGGCGAGGGAGCGGGGCCCATGGCTACGAGGGCGGTCGACGTACGAGGACAGGAAGGGAAGCTTTTGGCTCCGGCGGCCGACGTGCGGGGCGAGGGAGTGGAACCAGTGGCTTCGAGGACGGCCGACGCGCGGGGCGAGGGGGCAGCGCCCGCGTGGCCCCTTGCACGCACGGCGGAGGCGCGGGCTGAGGAGGAGGCCGTGCCCGAGGAGCTAGAAGAAGTGGAGTCCGAGCCGGAGAGCTTAGCGGGTGGTGCCCTGGAGGACGACGAGGAGGGAGAGGAGTCCGACAGCTCTCAGGAGAGTGCCGCGGAGGTCGAGGGTGCACCCGGCGGAGGCCGGGGTGCGGAGTCAGGCGTTGCAGCGCCCGAGCCGCCGGTCCCAGGCGCACCACCCGCGAGTGGGCAGGGCGCTGGCACCCCGACCGGCGGGGGGGGCGCCTCTGCCCCGGGCCCTGGCGGGCCTTGGGTGCGCTTCGCGTCGCCCGTGCAGATCTACTTGTCGGGTACCCTCCTCCCCTCAAACCACTGCCCGCCTCCCTGCAGGCACGCTCCCGCCCACACACGCTCCACGCTGCTGGGCAGCTGACACCTGCACGCTCGCCATGGCTGTCAGGGCTGTCACCTGTTTCCCCGCTGCCGCTGCTGTTCGGCTCGCCCCCCACCGGTCCACCGCGCTCGCTCTGCTACCCTTCTTCCCCCCGCCCGCCGCGCCGGCTGTGACCGAGGTTCAGTTGACCATGCTGGCTGTCTGTTTGTGCCTGCAGTGGGGCAGCTTCCAGTGGACCCTGCGTCCCTAGACCCAGGCAGCGCAGGCGCCTGCGTCCAGCCGAGATATCCGCACGGCCGCATGCTCTACGATCCGCCCGACGAAGTGGACCAACAACTAAGCGACGAGGCCCAGCGCTACCGTGGTGACGAGGCCCAGCGCTACCTTGGTGACGAGGCCAAGGCAGAGGCGAAGTCCCAGCTCTACCGTGGCGACGAGGCCAAGGCAGAGGCGAAGTCCCAGCTCTACCGTGGTGACGAGGCCAAGGCAGAGGCGAAATCACAGCTCTACCTGGGTGACGAAGCCCAGGCAGAGGCGAAGTCCCAGCTCTACCGTGGCGACGAGGCCAAGGCAGAGGCGAAGTCCCAGCCCTACCATGGTGACGAGGCCAAGGCGCGCACACACCCCCCTGACGACTCGGCGGCCAGGCCGCGGCTGGGCGGCAAGGTCCCGCGCCGGCCGCTGCTAGGCGGCAAGGTCCCGCGCCGGCCGCTGGTAGGGGGCAAAGCCCCGCGCCCGGTCGGGGAGCAGATCGATTGGCGGAGGGAGCAGCGTGCGGCCGAGGCGTCCTTCCTAAACTCACGGTCCCTGCCACCTCCCTCTTTGCCCTCGCCCGGCCCCTCCCGGCGTCGCACCGCTGCTGGACACTGCTGTGCCTGTCTGCCTGGTTGTGTGTGCTCGTGTGACCCGACGCTGTCCTCTGCCCTCTCCCCCCTCTAGGACCATCTCCAGTGTTGACATGTACCTGCAATCGAAAAAGTCAGCCCGCCCTCTACCTTCCTACCGCCCCCTCTCTTGCTTTCTCTCTCTCTCTCTCTCTCTCTCTCTCTCTCTCTTTCTCTGTCTATGTGAGCGTGGCTCCCGCCCCACTCAGCGCGGGTGCGTGTGTTGCGGTAGCTGTAATACGTGGGTGGCGGTAGGTACGAGTGTCTGTGTGTGTGTGTGGTGTAGGGCGTGGACTTGTGTGCGGGAGGGCTGTGCCCGGCGCAACAAGTATCAGCTGTTCGAAGACGGCACCGAGGGGGGCTGCTATGCCTGCGGCACGCTGATGGGCTACACGGAGACGCTCAGCAAGAAGGGCTACCAGCTGGACGGGAGTTACCTGCTGTGCGCCACGGATGTGCCCGGCCGGCGCTGCTACGAGGTGGCGCGCTTCTTCGTGTTCCCCGCCTGGCAGGGCATGTGCTACGCCTGCTCCCGGGCGGAGCTGCAACTCTGCCGGCGCCTGCTGAACGGCAGCTGCCACGTGTGCCAGGCGCCCGCGGCGGCCATCGTGGGCGAGTCGCTGGCCCTCGTCTGCGAAGACCACCGGCCGGGGGACAGCGGCTCCGACGACGACGAGGCAGGCAGCGGCAGCGACACTGAGTAGACCCTAGTCACTGAGTAGACACTTAAGCGCTAGTGCTGACGCTAGCCGTTCACACAACCCCCACTGCGCCTGTAGTCTAGTCTTTGCTACCAGCTTGCGCTAGCGGAAGCTAGTTTCTTTTACCAAAATGATGGTCTTGGTCGTGTAGCAGGCCTCAGGCATCGTCCTAGGCATTATTATTAAAAGCGTTTGCGTAAGAAAAGTATCAGGTTATTAATATCTTATTATACCAAGTCACTCTGCCGGTGATTTACAGCTACCAGGTGGCGCAATTCTTCGTGTTCCCGGCGTGGCAGGGGCATGTGCTACATCTGCTCCTGGACGGGGCCGCAACTCTGCCGGCGCCTGCTGAACGGCAGCTGCTACGTATACGTCTGCCAGGCGCCCGCGGCTGCCGTCGTGGGCGACTCGCTTGCCCTCGTCTGCGAAGACCACCGGTCTGCAGCTCCGACGACGAGGCAGGCAGCGGCATCGACACGGAGTAGGCCCTGGTCCGATCATGTTGGACACTGGAGCGTAGCGCTGGTAATGATAGGCTTGTGGCTTGCAGTGCAAGCAAAAATGATACAACCAGTGATTATAACGTCGCTGTTGTGCCCCGCCTTTGCGGACCTTACCGCAACTAGCTAGGCCCGAACCAGTACTAACGATTGTGATAGAGCTTGTTAATACACAAGGGGCGGACGCAGGGGGGGGAGGCTTCAATCTATGAAACAAAACAGCATGCAGGCGAAGCCAGACTTCTGGCAAAAAGTGATAGCAAATTCTTGTAGTGTCCGGTCAGTTCTTTTCTATGTTTTTCTCTTGTTGTACATCACTTATTAACGTTGCTTTCGACACATTCTTATTGTAGTTTAGTAGCTCTTTTTTGCACTCTGAGTTCGGTCAAGAGCTTTCTTTATCAATTTTTCATGACTGAATCGTCAATGTCACTGACTTTACACCATAAAAGTTTGCCGGTTGATTTTGTCTATTCGGTGGCGCCTAGCTAGCCGGTATCGGTCCTGATTAGATCGCTGACTAAAAGTCAGTGGTGCCCGTTGACCATACAGTGTTGTCTAGTCTCGTCGTTGGTGTGACGGGAACCGTCTGCTTCGGTCAAACTGGGACGCACAGCGGCGCGTCCACCGTGATCCTGACGTCGCCCAGTCTCACGTTTGCAGGACAGGTCGAACCAGGAGCATAGTACCAGTTTTTAAACATCATGAAGCGGTACGCGGTGTAGCCGGACGTCGGTGTCCAGCTCACGGTATGCTGCTGCCCTCCTGCGGTCCAGTCCCCCCAACCGCTGCCTGTTGCCAGCAGGGTCCAGCTGCCACGGGTTAGCAGAACGCTCGTCATTAAAAGCACGTCAGGCCTGCCTCTCTCCCGCTAAGAGCCCCCCCCCCTCGCTGTCTACCCCTGCCGCCTGCCTGCCCACGGGCCGTGGAGCAGCGGGGTGCCGGGGGAGGGGGCGCCGGACCGAGCGCCCCCCTCCCAGCCGCAGCCGGCGTGCTGAACCACGGCCCGTCTCCCCACGGGGACGCAGGCCGCGCCTCTCCCCTTTGTGTGCCTAGCCCACAAGGCCGGATGCAGCCCGCGGCCGACGACGTGAGTGCTGCCCCCGGACCAGCCGACCGCCTGTCGAACTTTTTGGCCCGGCACAGCGATGACTGTGACATCCTGTCCCGGTTGTACCCGCAGCCCAGCGACGGCGGCGCCGCCTTCGACGCCGGCCCGCACACGTACCAGCTGCGGGCGCCGGACGGCGGCGGCTGGGTACTGCTGCCCGACAGCGTGACGGGGGTCGTCCACTCCTTTTTCCCTGCCTTCGAGAGCAAGCGCGTAGCGACCGAGGTGGCGGCCAGGCGTGGCGTCGAGGCCGAGGAACTGGCGCTCGAGTGGCAGAGGCTGGGGGCCGAGGCGTGCGAGCTCGGCACCAGGCTGCACGCGTACATCGAGGCGTTCTACAACGACGTGCAGCCGTGCGTGCCCGAGCTGGCTCCCCGGGCGCTGGGCCCCGAGTACGTCCAGTTCCATGACTTCCACGACCGGGAGGTGCGGCCGCGCGGGTGGTTGCCCTGGCGTACGGAACTGGTCCTGTTCTCGCCCCGGTACCTCCTGGCTGGCTCCTGCGATATGCTGTTCAGGTGCTCGCGGTCGGGCGCGCTCGTCATCGTGGACTGGAAACGGTGCAAGGCCCTGCGCCGGCGCGGCTTCGGCCAGCGTACGGGCCTGGGGCCGTGCGCCGAGTTGCAGAACTGTAACTTCTCGCACTACAGCCTGCAGCTGAACCTCTACCGCGTGCTAGCCGAGCGACAGCTCCAGCTGCCGGTGCAGGGCCTGTACCTGGCCATCTTTCACCCGAACCAGAGCCGCTACCAGCTGGTGCAGGTGCACGACCTCAAACAACTCGCGCTGCGCTGCCTGGCGCTCCGGCGCCACAACCTGGGGCTGCGGTATGCGGCCGAGGTGGACGCGCTGCTAGCCGCCGACGGCGAGCGGACCCCGGAGCGTGAGCCGCGCCTGGCGCTGGCGTGCCAACGCCTGTCGCTGCTCGCCCAGCAACCGTGCCCGCCGAGCCAGGACCGGGACCAATGGCTCAGCCTGCGCCAGGCGCTGCTCGCCTGCACCAGCCTGCCGGCCAAGCCGGGGGCCCTGCCCGTGCCCGCCCACCTAGGCGTGGGGCGCCCGCACCCCGAGTGAGTGAGAAGGCTAGCAGGTGGCTCCGGCCGGGGGGCCCTGCCCGGCCTCGGCCGGGGTCGGCCCGTCCGCCGGGCAGTGAGCCAGCGGCGCGTACACTCCACGTTTTTAATGAGAGTTAGGTGGACCAGGACCGAAGACAGACAGACAGAGTGAGAGAGGGAGGGGGGAAAGGCGCTGCCCCCGGTCGGTCCCGGGCCAGCAGCAGGTGTGTCTTGGTCGATTAAATAGCGCCAGAGAAGGCCTGGCTCAGGTTGGCATTGACGTTCCTGGCCTGTAGCTCCAGGTCCGTGAGCCTAGTCTCTAACGTGTCTACCCGCTGTGTCAATTGCTCGATGACCCGCAGAGATTCCAACAGCTTGGGCACAAAGAGCTTTTGTTTGTCCAGGAGCTGGATGGCGGCCTGGAGGCACTTGTGCTCCTCCTCGCGCAACGGGGCGTCGGGGGCCAGGATGACCTGGGTGGGCGACGTGGCGATCACACGAGCCTCGCCGTCCCGCCGCGCGGCCGACAGGGAAGAAGTGGGGGGAGAGTGGTCGGCGCGTTGGTCTACCACGGACTGCATGGCCCGTGACGCCTGCACCGCGGTCGAGGCGTGCGGCACCGCCGGGCTGGCTAGGGCCGCCGGCTCGCTGCCGGCGCTCGAAACCGCCCGGCCGTCCGCCGGCGGACCCCGGAGCCGCCCCAGGGATCGGCCTTGTCCGCCCGCCAGGCCTGCCCGGCCCTCGGCGCGTGTGGGCGACCGCCCGCGGCCCACGTGGCCGGGGGGTGCTCTTCTTGCTACCTCTGGTACGCCTGCCAGGCCTCGCTCCGGTCTCCCGGGCTGCGGCTCCGGCTGCGGCTGGCGCTCCTGCGCTCTCGGCTTCCGCCACGCCCTCCCCCAGCTCCGGCTGCGGCTCCGGCTCCTGGGCTGGCGGTAGTGGCGGGAGGAAGAACCACCGTGACGGCGGCGCTCCCGCCTGTCGCGGCTGTGGTTGCGCCCGCCGCGCCAATAGTCTGGTTCGTAGCCGTCCCGGCGGGACGGGGCGTCGCGGCGGCGCACACCGCCCGACGGGAGTAGCGCTGGTTCCGGCTGGGCGTTGGCCGGCCGCCCGAAGTTCTGCAGGCTAGTGCTGCTGCTGCTGCTGCTGCCCCCACCGTCGATGGCAGGCGCCGTCGACACGCTGCTCGCTTGCATCGGGGCGCGGCGCCAGGGTCCAGAGCCGGCCGCGCAGCAGGCAGCCCGTCTCCAGCAGCAGGCGCGCGGCCGCCGCGGAGTGCGGCGTGAGCAGGCTGCCGTCGGCGCAGCTGCCATCCCGCAGGACGCGGGGCAGCCTGAGGTCCGTGCCCTGGAGCCAGACCAGTGCCTCCTGGAGCACGGCAGGGCTGCTCTCGGCCCACAGCTCCTCGAGCTGCGCCGCCGTGCCGGGCCCGAGCGGCAGGCGCAGCCGGGCCTCGCGTACTTCGGACCACGCCCGCTCGCCGTCCAACCGGAACTCGAACTCACCGAGCCACGCCGCCGGCCCGCCCGTGACCGAGAGCCTGCGCACGTCCGCCAGCCCGTGCGCGGCCGAGGGGAACCGCAGGGCCCGGGCCTGGCTCTGGACGACGTGGACGCCGGCCTGCAGCTTGGCCCAGAACCAAGCGCGGGCGGCCTGCTCTTCTGCCTCGGTCGGGGGCGGCGGGCTGCGCGCGCCACGGCCCGCCGGCACGGGGACGACGGGGGGCAGCCCGTACGGGTCGCGGGCGTTGAGGAAGACGGTCAGGCGGTGGCCCGGCACGTCCTCGCACTCGTGCTGGCCCACGAGGGCGCTGAGCCACGCGTCCGGCAGCCGCAGGCTGGCTCAGCCCGCCGGGCCTGCCGCGGGGCTGCGCGTGCTCTGGTGCCGGGCCTGGCCCGTGAGTGAGGCGAGCACAAAGATCTGGGCGTCGCGCACGGCGCGGACAAAGGGGCTGGCGGGGTCCAGCGCGCGGCCCGGCACGCGGCCGTTGGTGCCCGTGACGCGCACAAACAGGCGCTCCAGCGCGTGCGCCAGCGGCCGGGCCCGGTTCTCGCGGGACACGGGCAGCCACTCGCCGCCACCGCCGGCCTTGGCCGGCAGCAGCAGCGGCAGGGTGCTGCAGCAGTGGTGGTCCAAGCAGTGCCAGGGCGGCATGGGCCACGCGCTGGCCGGCAGGCAGCGCTCGCGCGTGCGGAGCGGCGGCGCGGACGCCAGGCTGCGCAGGAGCTGGAGGTCGAAGGGCATGCCCCCCAGCTGGTCCAGCAGGCGCGAAGCCCGCCGCCAACCGGGCTCGGCGGCCGGGTCGTCGGGCGGCGGGAGTGGGGAGAGGCGGCCCCCGGTGTGGTACACGAAGCACTCGTCGGCGCGCAGCCCGTCGACGGTAAAGCCGGCCCAGCGCCGCAGCAGCGCCGCCGACTGCTTCCACTCGGGCACCTCGGTGCACAGGACCGCGTACGCGAGCAGCTCCTGCACCACCTCCCAGGGAGCGCAGGCGTCCTCGCAGAGCGTGATTGCCAGGCGCTTGCACAGGGCCGTGGGCCCGCGGACAAACGCCTGCAGGTGGGGCACGAGGGAGCCGGGGGCACGGCCGAGCGCGAGCACGGTGCCGCGGAGCAGCGCGGCGTCGGTGGGGTGCGCGGAGCCGTACCTGATGAGTATCTGCAGCAGGGACTTGAGGTAGCCGGGTGACAGGTCCTGGAGCGGGACTCCCTCGGGCGCGGCGCGGAAGCGTCGGCGGTACAGGCGCCAGCCCCGGCGGAATTCGTGGGCGCCGGCGTCGGTGGCGGGCGCCTGGCGGGCCAGCGCGAGGGCCGCCCGGTAGTCGTGCTCCGCGCCCAGGACCGCGAGTTCGGGCTCGGCCGGGCCCGCGCGGGCCGGCGGCACAAAGTCGAGGGCCACGGCGGCGCCAAAGCCCTGGAGTTCGTAGTACTCCTGGCCGGCGCCAAGCGGCACGAGGCCTTGGGCCCGGACCTGCGCGGGCGTGAGTGTCGGCCGCGGCGGCAGCTGCTGCCAGCGCGAGTGCAAGAGGGCGAGGGTATTGTGGCGGGCATGCTCGCTGCTGCCGGGCCTGGCGGGGAAGCGGGCGTTGAAGTCGGCCGGCGTGAGGCGCTGGCCCAGCAGGCGGGCATCGGGCTGCTCGAAGCGCGTGTGCAGGTCGTTGGTGGCGGCGCCGAGGTCGAGGACCTCGACGTGGTGGCCCTGCCCCACGCAGGTCGTGTGTGCTACCTGCGCCGACTGTAACCAGCGGACGACTTGGTCGACGGACGGCAGGGCGCGGCGGAGCGCCGGCACGCCGTGGCTGAGCAGGCGGGCGGCCAGGGCGCGGAGTTCGTCGGGCCCGAGGTCGCAGAGGGCGTGGCTGTCGGGGCCCTGCGGGGTGGGCGGCGTGGGCGGGCCGAAGTGGACGCGCAGCTTGGCGCCCTAAACGCAGTCGTGGCGGCCGACGAGGTCCGCCGACCAGCCGCCACCGGCACCACGGCCGGGTTCGGGCCAGAGCCCCGTCACGTCACAGTACAGCGGGCGCAGCGCGGGGTCGGGGCGGGCCTTCTTGGTGGCAGGCAGCATCGTGGCCGCGGGGGCTGGATTCCGGCCTAAGCCAGGGTGCGCCCGTCGTCGTGTCGGCGGGGGCGGGGGGACGAGCACACCCTCTCCCCCCCCCCCCCCGCGCGTGCCGCGGCACGGAGCGGCGCGCGTCCCCTCCCCAGGCCAGGGCGCGGGTGGGGCACGCAGTACGGGAGGGCGGGGGGGGGGGGCGCTGCCGGCGGGCGCGTGCCGGGGCACGGGGGCCGAGCGTGGACGAGGACGCCCCCCCCCCCCTGGCCGCCGCTCGCGGGCACTACTTGGCCCCCCGGGGTGCTCCACCCGGCGCGCGGGGCTTGGCCACCCTACCCCCCCTCCCCGCCCGCGCCCGGCGTTTACAGGTAGGTTCCCAGGGACCGAGCGTGGACGAGGACGGCCCCCCCCCCCCCCCCCCCTGGCAGCCGCGCGCAGGCACTACTTGGCCCCGGGGTGCCCCACCCGGCGCGCGGGGCTTGGCCACCCTACCCCCCCTCCCCGCCCGCGCCCGGCGTTTACCGGTAGGTTCCCGGGGACCGAGCGTGGACGAGGACGCCCCCCCCCCCCCCCCTGGCCGCCGCGCGCGGGCACTACTTGGACGAACCCCCCTCTCCCTCCCTCTCGCGAGTGAAGACAAACCCCCCCCCCTCCCCCTCTCGCGAGTGAAGACGACCCCCCTCCCTGGAGGTGAAGCTGCTGCCCACCCTTTTTCTTCGTCTGGTCCACCGCGAGCCCTCCACCAGCTACGACACTGCTAACACACGACCGCTTGGCAACTAGCCTCCGGACACCAACTGTGCACGGGCGTGCCGGTGCCTCTGTCAGTCCGGAGATAGACGGGCAGGTTGTAGTAATAGTAGGCCGAGGCCGCTCGGAACGTTTTATTTTGCTTGGTCCAAGAACAGAGACTCTGTTCCCATTTTTCTTCTCTCTTTCTCCCTCTCTCCCGCTCCTGGGCGGGAGCCGTTAGCAGGGCTTCAGTGTCCCTTGGATAGCCACGCGGCAGCAAGGGCAATGCTTCAGCCCCCGGGCACAGTCCTGGCACACGCGCAGGTGGCCGCACGGCACGAACACGACGAGCGGCGTCGTCTCCCGCCCCGGCTCCTCCAGGCACACCACACAGGACGGCCGCCGGAGCTTGCCTTCTAGGTCGGAGACCTGAGCCAGCCGCTGAGCCAGCCCCAGCCGCAGGGCGCTCACCGCCTCCACATCGTCCGCGTCCGGCCAGCGCTCGAGCCGGAGGCCGGCCAGCAGCCGTGCGGTCGCGCCGGCGCTCTCGGCTGGCGAGGCCGCCTGGGGCCCAGCCCGTGCCGCGGCCAGCTGCACCGCTGCCGCTGCCTCCTGGGAGGCTAGCTCGTCGTTCTCCCGTCGCAGTGTCTCGACGACCGTGTGCAGGTCGTCCATGGACGCCCGTACCTGGGCCAGAGCCGCCTCGCCCGAGCGCAGCTCCCGCTGCTGCGCTTGCACGTCCCGGCGCACGGCCTGTGCCGCCTCCACTGCCTCCTGGATCTTGTCCAGCGCCCGTTGCCCCGACCGCAGCTGCTCGGTCTGTGTGCGCAGGTCCCGGCGCACAGTAGCCACCTCGTTCAGCGTCTTGCGCACCGCGGCCTGCTTGCTAGCGAGCTGCCCAGTCACCTGGGCCAGGTCTGCCTGCTTGGCCGCGAGTTCGCGTTTGGTTCGCGTTAGCTCTTGCTGTGCGCGTCGCACGCGGCTGGTCCCGAGCTGCCCAGAGACCAAGGCCAGGTCCGCCTGCTTGCTAGCGAGCTCCCGCTTGGTCCGCACTAGCTCCTGTTGGGCCTGTACCAGATCCTTTTGTGCGCGTGCGACGCAGCTGGTAGCGCTGTGTTCATCAGCCTGCAGCTGTGCTAGCGTCTCTCTGGCGTCCAAGAAGAACCGCTGCAGGCCGCTGGTGCGCTCGGGCGTGGCCTCGGCTGCCTGCTGATGCCAGGCCCGCTCGCCCTGCTGGCTGAAATAGGCCAGTGTCTTGGCAGGCGAGTCGAGCCCCAGGCCCCGCAGGTAACTGAGCATGGCCTCGTCTGTCGCCGGATCCTGTCCCAGCCCCACCCACTGCTCGGGGGGCTGAGCTCCGTGCGCCAGGAGCACTTGCGCTAGGCACCGCAGCAGGGGCAGGAGCTTGAGGCGGAGGCCGAAGGACGCTTCCTGGGGTTCCCAGGCCAGCACGCACACGGTGTACAGCATTTCCGCCAGGACCGGAGCCGGCTTCGGGTCGGGCGCCGAGCGTAGGAAGTAGTCTAGCAAGAACGGAGAGCGCGTGAGCAGGGCGGCACGGGGCCAGGCCGGCCCGGACGAGCCCGTGGCACCTGGCAGACGGAGCACTTCGGCTGCTTCGCCCAGCAGCTGCACCACGTCCTCCCGTCCTAGCAACAGCAGCCCCGCCCAGAAGAACAACGCCACGTGCCTGGTCGCCAGCAGATCCGTCCCCGTCTCGGGCCGCAGTCGGAGCTCGCGCAGGAGGTCCCCCACCAGGAGCTCGGGCCCGAAGACCACCGACACCTTCTGCGCTGCTCGGGGCTCGGTTCCTGCAGACGCTGCACGACCCGCCACAAGGCGGCGGCCTGGGCGTACTGTGGCAGCCGGCGCAGCCGTTGCCAGACCGTGGCCAGGACCCGCAGCCACCCCAGCCACTCGGGGGCGAAGGTCAAGGCGGGCACGTTTTGGGACCGGTCGGGCAGGCCTGCCAGCGTTAGGCGTGCCGCGAGGCGGCCGAGCACGGCCCGGTCGAGCTCGCCCGTAGCCCCCAAGTCCTGCAGGGCCTGGCCGGCCAGGGGCAAAGGCCGGACGGCCCCTGCCGCGAGCCCCTGGTAGGAATCCCACAGGGCCTGCAGGGCGGGCGTGGCGTCGGCCGCGCCGTCTGGCCGCTGCAGGAACCGGGCCGTCTGGGTCTGCCACACGTCGTAGAAGCCCGCGGCTAGCGCGAGCGAGCCACACGGGAGAGGAACGCCGGCGCTGTCGTAGCACTCGCGCCTCTTGTTCAGCGCTGTCGTAGCACTCCGCGGCCGCCAGGGGTTGATCCTCCTCCAGGCACAGGCCGGCCAGGCGCGACCACGACGAAGGGCCGGCGCCAACAGGCACCGGCTCTGGAACAGGAAACGGAGGGCGGTGGGCAACATGCGGCGCACTAGGTGGCGGAAGCTGGCTTCGAAGCCGTCGGGCCCACTCCTGAGCCAGCGCAATAACTGGGTAGGGTCGGCCGGCTCGGCGGCGGCAGTAGGACGAGGGGCTGCTTGGCTCATCTGGATTAGCCAGTGGGTTTTGCCAGTTGGTTGGGTTTTGTGAGCGGCGAGTGGACCGCCGCTCGGCCCCGCACGCGCGCCGCTGTGGGGGGGGGGGGGGGGGGAGAGAGACACCCCACCCGCGCGCACACGGGGCTCGCGCCCCCCGGGCGCGCGGGGCACCCGTGGCGCGGCTCGCGCCCTCCCCTCTCCCCCTCCACGGGCCTCATGCCCTGACCCAGGGCGCGCGGGCGCCTGGCGCACACGTGGCGTCGCCCGCGCCCCCCCCCTCCGGCCTGCCTCCTACGGGCCACCTCCCCTGACCCAGGGCGCGGGCGCCTGGCGCACACGTGGCGGGGGGCGCCACGCGTGCCGGCCCACGCCCTCGGGGGCGCCCCCGCCTGCGGGCGTGCAGACAAGGCGCGCGCCCCCAAGCAAGCGCGTGCACCCAGTTTGGCCGCGGGCGGGCACGCCGCCGAAGAACCGCGCGTCGAGCACACGCCAAGCCCCCCCCCCCCGCGCCCCGCGCCGTGCGCACGGCTGGTCTGTCGGGCCTACCACACCCAAAAGCGCTAGCCGGCCAACAGGAAACATGAACACCACCCAAGCTACTACCACGACCCAGACCGACCAGACGGACCGCCGGCCTGCCCCTGCTGCAGGGGAGAACCCGCCTCGGAAGAAGGCACGCCTGCAAGCCGAGCGCGCGCCACCTGCTACCAAGCCTGTGCTGGCGGAAGCGGAGCTAGTGCTCATTCCGCGTGAGCCGGACGCAGTCAACCGCGCTTTCTGTGCCCAGCGCCGCCGGTACCGGGCCTGTTGGGAGGAGTCCGCAGGCACAGAAGCTAAGGTCGCGGCCCTAGGCCAACGAGTTCGAGAGGTTAGCGCGAACACGGCAGCAGCGGCCCCCTTGCTGCGTGAACTCTTTGGCGCCCTGGCACGCGCCTGCGCGCTGTTGGAACCGCTGCAGGAAGTGAACGAAGAGGCCACCGAGCGCGGAGAGTGCTACGCCGTGCGTGAGTGTGCAGGGGAAGGCTGTGGAGAACTCTTGTACGACGAACAGTCAGACAAGTGTCCCTGTGGCGCTGTCTGGGACAATTTTGGGCGGCAGCTGAACCGAACCCCTTCGGCCTTGTCGCGAGCCAAGTGAGTTCAGTGCCGTGCCAGTCAGCTTCGGGCTAGGACTGGGCCAGCAAAAAGGCCTACCCCTCGGACCTTAGCCACTGGCGTGGGAGAGGGAAGACGTGAATTTGTTTTTTTATTAAAGCCAGACAGAGTCTTGCACTTGGCACTGAGAACTAGAGAGGGCGAAACAGAGCAGGGGGAGCGCCCGGCAAGTACCACCAACATGGAGCCAGCCACGGATTCGGTCAGAAAAGGAATTCAGCCACGGAAGGGGCCGCGGGGGGGGCTGTCCTTAAGCGACAGCGCGGCCCGGTCGGAACCAAGAGGGGGGCAGTCGCTCACTTACTCACCAAAGCGACCAAGAGGGGTAGTCGCTCGCTCACTCACCAGAGCGAGGTGGTCCTCCGTGCCCGCCCCAGAATCTGAGCTTTTTACTGAGCCAAACGTCACAGCCCCCTCGCCGCCCCCGAGTGGGGGCCAAGCTACTTACTGTCGTGCTGCGAAAAATACAGCAGCGCTGGCTGGTAGACTTGGAAGCCGTCGTAGGCAAAAACCTCACCGCCCGGCACCAGCAGCCCATCCACCAGTCGGCACGGCCGGGGCCACTGCAGGCCCCTGCCCACTCTGGCCCCGGTGTCAACCCTCGCCTGTGCCGCTTGGAGCATGTTGACGACGCAGTGCGCGGCCCGGCCCTGCCTACCAGCGGGGCGGAACGAGTGCTTTTCGCCCCAGATGAGCACCGCGACCGGGTGCAAGTACTCGGCCAAGGTACACACGAAGCCCCGCTCGCGCTGCCACTTGTGGCCTGCGTCCCTGATTTCGGAGCCGTCCGGCCCGTACGCCAACAAGACACACAGCTTCCTTTTTTGGTCCTTGCCCCAGTAGCAAAAAGTACCGTCCAGCCCCTCCTGCCGGCCTCCTCTGCCGGCCGGCTCGGCCCGGTCGACCAAGGCACACAGGCTGTCCAGGCAGGCGGTGGTTTTGGCGAAGCCGTGGAAGAAGTCGTGGCGGGGCTGCAGCGCCAGTTGTCCCCGAGAGTCATACCTGCTCCACCAAAGGTTGATGCAGGCCAAGAATTCCACGAGTTGGTGTTGCTTCCGCAGGAAGTAGGCCAGCGCCCCCTGGCGCCCCTCAGGAGTGCTGTCCAGGCACAGTTTGTCCAAGCCGTGTCTGGCCCAGAGCCTCGCTTGCTCGGGCAGGCTTAGCTTGCCTAGCGTATTGTACCGCAGGCAGGCAGGGCAGCCGCAGGCCGAGGCCATGGGCTCCGATAAGACGGCCAGCAAACGCCGGGGCCGGCGGTTCCCGGAGCGGGCAGCTCCCCCGGCCGGGCGGCCCCCCCCGCGCACTGTCTCCTGCCACTGGCGGTGGCACCTCAGCGCTGCGCACAGTGGCTCCAGCTGCTCTCGCCAGGCCGGTCGCTCCCGGCACAGCCTCGACAAGCCCGTCTTCTCCCAGGCGGCGTCGGAGCTCCAAAAGCCCAGGTCCAGCCGGGCAGTGATCCGTGAGCCGAGCTCGAGCAAGTGGGCGCGCTCGTCCTCTGCGCAGGCGTCGGCGTAAACCAGCAGGCGTCTCTCGGGAAAGCGGTCCCTGGCCTGGCACTTCCAGCACCAACAGCCATCGACGTCGTGCCAGCAGCGCGACACGCGCCCCAGCTCGCACGGCCAACAGGCGCAAGGGGGCGGGCCGCCCCCGCCGCACACTTCCTGCAGGCTCGCGACCACGCCCCAGGGACCACCGCGCAGCACGAAAGCACACAATAAACTGCGTAACAACTTGGTCGCGGCCTCGGGTGACAGCACGAGACAGGGGATGGGCGCGGAGGTGCACCGGGGATCGAACCTGGCCGGCAGACCAAAGCGGCCAGACCAGCACCCGGGTTCGGCCCGCGCTACGCGTAGGGTAGCACCTGCCCTCGCGTCGTCAGCCACGAACGTGCGTCCCGGCGGTTCGGGCTCGGCCACGCCGGGCGGGTCGAGCCAGGCAGGCGACGGGGGAGGAGGGGACTCCATACTCAGCAGCCACGCGGCACACGCAAAGCGAATTCTGGGAGAGGCGACAGAGGAGGGGCGCCGCCGCCCCCCGGCCCACGCGTCCGTGCCCCCCTCCCGGCGCACGCACCCCGACGCCGGGGGGACGGCCCCCCCCAGGGCCTGCCCGGGCACTGGAGGGGGGGGGGGCGCTGCCCACCCCCGCGCGTGCCGGCCGCCTGCCGGCGCTCGGACGTGGTCGGCCGCCTGCCCGCGCCCGGGGGGGAGGGGGGCTGAAGTGCGTAGCCCCCGAGTACCGCTGGCCCGCGAACCCCAGGGGGGGGGCTGGACTTCCAGCCGAAACCCAGGACGTCCAGACGACAGACCTCCACCCGTTGAGGCAGGCTGTGCCGCGCACACACCGACGGTCCGGTGAGGGGCGCCAGGGCGGCACCGAGGACAAACAGCCACGCGGCGCGCAGCACGAGCGGCTGAGGGGGAGCAGGGGGGGGGGGGGGGAGAAAGACGAGCCACGCACGGCGAAGACGGCGCCGCCGAGGCGGGGGAGAGGGGAAGCAGACGGCACCGCCTCCCTGTCCCGCGCCCCTCTCTTCGCGCGTGGCAGACTGCCGGGCAGCCCCGTGCCCCGGTTGGCACGGCAGGACGGAAGGAGAGCGGCAGGGGAAGGGGAGTAGGGCTAAAGCCCCTTTTCCCGTCCCCCCCTTCCGTCCTGCCTACACACACACCTACTACACACACGCACACTCACACACACCTACTACACACACGCATACTCACACACACCTACTACACACACCGACGCACCCTCTCACACCGCATGCCACCCCTGGTAGCCACTGCGGGTGCTCAGGAGAAGCAGGGGTTTCGGTCCGACCGCGGCCAGCAGCAGTCATGCCCGGGCTGCAGTGGTGGCGCCTCTGGTCAGTGTGGTGCGCCGGGCCCAGCCCGCAGCAGCTGGTACTGTCTGTGCGGGGGCCTCTGTTCAAGGTGCTGTGCGGCGAGCCCGCCCCAGCCGCCCGGCCCTACGCCCACCACCTAGTGCTCGGGCCGCAGGCGAGCGTGACGGTGTTCGAGGTGCAGCCGTTCGTCAGGTTTCCGCAGTGCGAGTCCTTGGAGGGCGCGAGCGTAGTCACGACCACGTGTGGCGCGGTGGAGTGGCACTACCAGGACGACGCCGTGCGCGTGCGCGGGCCCCGGGTAGAGGAGCGGTTCTACCCCCCCGACGTGCTCGAGGTCCGCAGCCGCCCCAGCCTGCGCCAGCACGCTCAACCCGACGTGACCCTGCGCTTCCGCGTGACCTGCCACGATGCCTACCAGTGCCGCGTGGCCTATACGTCCGTCCTCGTGTGCACCGACCGGTACAGCCGGCGCCTGGCAGCCCTCGGGGCCACGGCGTGGGCCTTGGTCGCGCTGTGCGCCACCGCCTGCGCCGTGCTGCATTGCCGTCCCTGCGGACGGCCCCCCTCCGCCGCGGACGGCGGGGTGGCTGGCTAGTGCACAGTGACCAAGAAAAGGACGAAAGAAAGAGGGGTTAGCAGGAAGTAGCCGGGCCTGCCCAGACGGCAGGCGCGGCGGCGTGCAGGAGGCTCTGCGTCGGAGCTTCAGCAGCACTAACGAACGGTGCAAGGGCGGGGAGCCCTGAGACTTTGCAGTGCCTAGTGGCGAAGACTCTGCCCTGCCGAAGTTGAAGTTGCTCGTGATAATTGGAATAGTAGGACAAGACAGCTCGGCGAGTGAGGTGTAGCTGTCACTAACAACGTAGCGTGGCCAGGTGCACAACGGCACCACCGGGTGGTGCACAGGGGCTCACGCCATCCTGGCTGCTCCCTATCCCGTGTCTTCCCCCTCCCCCCCCTGGCTGCCTCTTTCCTCTTCCTCACCCGGCCGGGGGGGGCGAGGGGGGGGGGCGCGCGCCGGCCGGAGCGGGGGGAGGCCGCCGTAACCGAGGGCTAGTAAAAGGGCTGTGTCATGGGCGACCGGGACCAGGCCGGGCACGACACAGCGGGGCCCCCAGGGTGTCTGTTGGACCACCCTCGGTGGGATTGTTATCTGAGCTCACCAGATCGCCTCGCGGCCTACTGCGTGGCCCCGCCCTGCCTAAGACGTGAGCGCGAGGACACCGTACGACAGGCCCTGTTCTTAAGCTCCCTCCAATTTCATCGCTGGCACCACCAGCCAGGAGGCCCTGTCCTGCCCGTGTTACCCCAGGACACCATACTCGAGGTGTACGCCCGGACGGGTGTGAGGTTGCACGTCCCGTACGATCCGGAGGCCTGGGGCCCCGCGGTCCGTCACCTATACACCCAGAAACAGCTCGTTTTCGCTCCTCTCGTAGTTCCGCTCCCTAAAGAAACTGACACTCAAGGTAGACGATACTGGGTTTCGCTAGAGAAGGTCGTGAAGCTGTTCCAGCCTCCACCAGGCCAGCCTCCGTTGCCTACGGAACTGGTGCTGGTCCAAGCACAGTCCTGGCCCGGTACGGACCAGAGCCTGGAGCCCACCGGTGCGGAACTGTCGCATCGTACGTTCGCGTTCCGCCTCTTTCAGCTGGACTGGCCGTATCATCACTTGCGGCGCGTGATTACTCGCCTGGACGTGCAGGGCTTCCGCTTATGCCTGCAAAAGGACTCGGAATGTTACCGCTGGAAGGCGGACAAGTCCGCGCGCGCCTTCTTCCAACGCATGCAAGACCGAGCTTATTACAGCCGACACCACCCCCTCGCTCTGACAGTGCAGGAGACGCCGCACCTCAAGCAGCTGAGCTTGTTGCAGCTCGACGACGAGGGGTGTGCGCCTTGTGTACGCTTCGGCCTTTGGTCCTGTACTGCGCTGGATGAGTTTGCGTTGACACGCCAACGGACCAGGAGGGCACAGGTGGCGCTGGTAGACCTGGTCATTACGAAATGCCCCCTGCTCCGCACCATCGACACCTGCACGGGGGCCAGCCTCCCGCAACGCGTCGCCATCCGAGTGAGCTCCTTGCGTAGGCCTCTGACGCTGATCTCCGGCGGCCACGGGCAGATACTGGCGGTCGACTGTGAGCTAGCAAGCCTGACAGTGCTCAACCCGCCACTAGCGAGCCCGCGGCCTTGGCGACCAGAGGACGGAAAAGGAGTTCCGGGTAGGGGCGACGCGCAGAGGATACTAGAGTACAATGCGGCGGCCCCGGCATTCTGGCTAGTGTTCAGGAGGTGTGGCTCGTTGCACACTGTAACCCTGCCCCGGGCAGAGGGCGCCAGGTCCCTCCGCCTCTTCTTCGAACAGGGCTGCGCTCTGCCGTGCCTGCGGCTCCCCAGCCTCAGCCGCTGCCACGGGCCGCTGACCGTGAAATACGAGGGCCCGGGGCCGACGGCGACCTCTCCCCTGGCCAAAACCGAGCTGGTACTCGAGCGCTTGTCGGCGGTCGAGGGTAAAGCCACAATCGAGGTCCGCGGCAGTGACAGCCTGTCCAGAATCAGTTTTCCCGCGCTGACCAGCGCCCAGGAGTTGAGCCTGACCTTGGTCGAATGTGCTAATCTGCGCAGCGTAGAGTTCCCTGTGCTAGCCAGCGCCCGGGAGTTCAGCCTAGCACTGACAGGCTGCAGGAGTCTGCGCTGCGTCAGCCTCCCGGCGCTAGCCAACCTAGGGAAGTTCACTCTAACCTTGGCGGACTGTGGCAACCTGCAGTCCGTGCGTCTATCCCCTGCCTGGCAGGCCCAAGGGACCTGCGGCGCGCTGACCAGCTTCGAGTTGCCCAGTCCGGCTAACAGCCTAGCCAAGACGTTCGAATTCAAGGGGTGTGACGCGCTGTCTGAGTTGTATTTCCACCCGCAGGCGTCTTTCCTGGGGAAGCGCTCCCGCGAGGAGGCTGGGGGCTCACTCTTCTCAAAGTCCAGGAGTGTAAGCAGCTGAGGCAACTGTCGCTGCCTCCCCCGTCCGTCGCCCCGCTGTCGCTCACGGTGCATGATTGTGCGGCGCTCGAAGAAATACGCCTCCTCTTCCCCGAGCCGGAGATCCGGTGGGGGGCCGACGAAGGCCGGCAGCTCTCCATCCACGTCCAGAAGTGTAGGCAGCTGAAGCAACTGTCGCTGCCTCCCCCGTCCATCGTCCCGCTGTCACTAGGTGAACCCGACGTGCTTAGTTCCGGTATCACACGAACGACATAAATATAGAGATGAATAACTTAGGACGATGGAATCTTGGACGTGACAAGATGAGATTATTGAGAATCGACGAAGATGGAGATAGGTAATAGTCACTCAAAGGATAGAATTGAGACAGGATTGAAAATAGCTGTATTGAACGAGTCAAAGCTGGATATCAAGCAGAGAATCCTTTTAGATAGGTTGGAAGGTAGATAGATAAGACCAGCCCACGTAGAGGTAGGTAGGTAGGGAATGAATAGGATGAATAGAACGATTTTGAGATTGAGATTTTCATAAAATTTGATGATTTATTATTATTATTATTATTATGATGAATGACGATGATGATGATGAATGACGATGATGATGAATGACGATGATGAATGATGATGATGATGTGATGCATGATGATGATGGACGATGATGATGATGATGGACGATGATGATGAATGGTGAAGATAATGATGATGATTGAATGAAGAATGATGAATGACGTCGACGATGATGATGGAATGACGATGATTGATGATGAATGATTAATGACGATGATGAATGAATGATGATGAATATGATGATGATGAATGATTATGATGATGATTGATGAAGGATGATAATATAATAATAATAATAATGACGATGATTGTTTTATGATGACGATGATGATTGTTTTATGATGATGATGATGAATGACCAATGACGACGATGATGCGGAGGAGATGAATAACGATGATGAGCATGATGATGATGATGATGGTACAGATGATTGAAGAATGATGATGAATGACAATGAGCATGACGATGAATGATTATGATGAATGTCGATGAGGATGATGATGATGAAGATGGTGAATGATGATTGACACGATGATGATGATAGATTGATTTGATTGATTGAGATAGATAGATAGATAGATAGGTAGGTAGATAGATAGATAGATAGATAGATAGATAGGTAGGTAGATAGATAGATAGATAGGCGGTTAGGTAGGTAGGTAGATCGATAGATAGATATGCAAGCGGTTAGGTAGGTAGGTAGATCGACAGATAGATAGGCAGGCGGTGAGGTAGGTAGGTAGATAGATAGATAGGCAGGCGGTTAGGTAAGTAGGTAGATAGATAGATAGATAGATAATAAATAGTTAGGTAGGTAGGTAGGTAAATGAATAGTACGTAGACAGATCGACGGATGGTTGGATGGATAGATGATGATGGTGATGATGATAAATGAATGACGACGACGATGATGATGATAATGATAATAATGATGATGAGGATGAGGATGATGAATGACGATGATGATGAATGATGATTTATGATGATGATGATGATTAATGACGACGATGATGCGCCTCCCGCTGGAGCTCACTGTTCGTGACTGTGCTGCGCTCGGAACCATAGACCTGCCCGCTCCTCAGGACGGACCGCGCGGCGACCTCACACTCAAGCTAGCCGGTTGTCCTCTACTGGCCCAAGGGGGGTTCAGCACAGAAGCGGGACGAGGGGGGGGGCCAGCAGCGCGCCGGGGCGAGAGAGAGAGAGAGAGAGAGAGAGAGAGAGAGGGGCCGCGTAGTCTGGCTAGCTGCCAAACCCTGCCAGGCACCGGAGTGAGGGAGGGGGCGCTTGCTCATTAAAGGCCAAGCTCGGCATAGAAGCCCCGAGGGGGTTGGCTACTTTCCTACGGCCCGGGGCAGGGGTGGTTGTCAGGAAGGGGTAATTTAATCCGCGTGCGCGGTAGACGGACTAGCGCTACAGCGTGGCCGCCGGAGTTAAGCGCGCCGGTCGTGCGCGTGGGGGGAGGCGAGGCGGTCCAGACGTCAGGGCCGGGCTTAAGCCCGCGCGGCTGCTGCTGCGCGAGGCCTGGCTAGCGGTCGCACAGCTGCAGCGCGCTGCGCGAGGCCTGGCTAGCGGTCGCACAGCTGCAGCGCCCGGCCGCTGGCTAAGTCAAAGGTACAGCCACAGCCGAAACGGATCGTGTGCTCTTGCAGGACGAAGTCGGCGGGGCCTTCGTCGGCTAGGTGGCAGGAGCAGGAACAGCAGGGGCCCAAGGGTTCGCGCTGCGCGTAGCTCCTCATCGTGGTCCGCTTGGTGCTGGTATTCTGTGGTACTACCGTGCCGCCGACCCAAGGGACCGCGGGGGGCGGGGAGGGGGCCGTGGGGAGGGAGGGGGGCCGTGGGGAGGGAGGGGCGGGGGGCGACCGCCGGCGCCCCCCGAGACCTACGTAGCGCCCGCGGGGGGGAAGGGCGACCGCCGGCGCCCCTCGGGGCCTGCGTAGCACCCGCGGGGGGGGGGGGGGGCGACCGCGCGTGCTCTGCCCGGGACCTACGTAGTGCCCGCGGGGGGGAGGGGCGCCGGTGTCCCTACCCCGGGAGCTGCGCTCTCCGTAGGCCGGCGCTCCAGCTCTGCAGTTGCCGGAGCCACTGCGTGCGACGCTCGCTGTCGGTGAGCGCGGGTGGCGGCTGGCGGTACTCAGCACCTGCCTCGTCCGCCGGCGGCGTGCCACCACCGGGCCCCGCCTGGTCTTCGCCGCCGTTCGCGTCGGTCCCGGGGTCAGCCTCGGGGTCAGCCTCCCCGGGGTCGGTCTCGGGGTCGGTCTCTGTCTCGGAATCCGCCTCCGCCCGAGCGTGGCGCCCGCAGAGCTCGGGCGTCGCGGCCCCGGCGCGCCGAAAGAGGCCCCTCTCCGAGCAGGGCCGGCAGGCCGGCACCCAGGCCGTCCAGCGCCGGCTGTGCCCCGGCCTGTACCTGCCCAGCAGCGGCCCGCGGCGCAACCCCTTGAAACTGTACTTGACCGTGCCCCGGCGCCGGGCAGCACGCACGGCGGAGGGGGGCATTGGGGGGGTGGCTGGGGCCTTTTGGCTGGCCCCGCCGCGCGCGGTGACTTGGCTGGCCGGGGGGGGGCGGCCGCCGTGCACGCGGGGCAGGGCTGGGGGGGGCGGCAGGCGCGCCGTCCCCCCCCCCCCCCCCCCCGCCCCACCCCGGCCAGCGCCACGCCCGGGGTGGAGACACAGCGGGAGAGGGGCCCGGAACCGAGCGGCGCCCAGTCCCCCCGCGCGCACAACCCCCCCCCCCTCCCCTCGCGGGCGGGTCCTCTGCGGGGGGGGTCCTCCCGCCCCCCCCCCCCTGGGGGGGGGGGGGGGGGGGGGGTGACCGCCCGCCGCCCGCGGGCGAACAGAAAATGCAGAGCGTGGACGACTGCCTGGCGGCCAAGCCCGGGGCCCGCTCCCGCGCGGCCCGCATCACGCGCCAGCACGCCTGCCCCGACTGCCAGGGCAGCGAACTCGTGTGCATGAACGGGTCTGCGTGCGACTGTCGGTGGCTGGGCTCCGTCGTGGCCGAGCACCTGACCCGGCTGCTGGTGCAGCGCGGCTACGCCCGACGGCTGTCGCACCCACGGGACGTGGTGGGCGAGTGGCTGCCGTTCCTGCCCCCGGGCGAGGAGGCCCAGCCGCTTCCCCCGCTCTCGGTGTGCTGGGGCCGGGCACAGGACCCGGGGGGGACCTCTCTCAGCAGCGCGACGGCCGAGGCCTGGCTGCGGGACCTGGAGGACCGGCACGGGACGGGCCCCCGCACGGTCTGGCTCCTCCACCGCAAGCGGCGGCAGCCCGTCGCCAAGCTGCTGGCGGGCCGCGCGCGCGGCCTGGGCTGGTCCGTGGAGTTTTGGACCGAGGACGAACTCTTGTTCCCGCCCGACACGCACGGCCCTTACTTCGCGGAGCACCGGGTGCGAAGTGAGCGAGCTAGCCAGGACCTACTCGGTGCTGCCCCAGGCGCAGTTCCCCGTCTTGCACAGCGGCGACCCCGCCGCTCGCTGGTGGGGTGTGCGGCCCGGCGACATTGTGCGTGTGGTTTCGTGGCTCGACGGGGGCGAGCAGCCTACCTACCGCCGGTGCGTGCCCCTGGGGGCCGAACAGTTCCGGCGCGAGAGCATCGTCCCCAAGAAACCGCGGCCGGTTGATCGTCAGGGCCGCTACACGGCTTAGGGGGGGGGGTGGCCCCCCCCCCCGCCCCTTTTCCCTGCCACCCGCACAGGTTAGTGGCGAGCTCTCCGCATGTCCTCTGTCGGCTTCGGCTTCTCCTTAGTAGCCCGGCCCGTGCTGTCGGCCGGCCACAGGGCCAGCGCCGGGTGCTGAGCCTAACCAACTCCCTCCCCCGCCTGGCTGTCAAAAACAGAACGGTGCATTTAATAAAAAAATAACTCTCGTAAGCCCTTCCTTCTTCAGAAAACAGGACGGTGGTGCTAATGGAAGATGTTGCATAGCGCTAGGTCACGGATGGCCTTTCTGAGTGCGGGCACTTCCTGGGGCACTGCCTCCAGCCTCGCGCTGGCGTAGCCCCAGCTCTCTCGCCCTTCGAGCCATCCGTCGCCAGACCAGTCAAAGTCCTGGTCCACAAAGTAGAAGAGCGCTGCCAGGGGGTGGGCAAAGGAGCAGTTCTCTTCCTCGTCGTCGCTCCCGCACTCTTCCTGTTCCTTTTGCTCCATGTCCCGCAGGATCTCCTGCGTGTCCCACTGGTCGGCCTCCCCGGTCCCAAAGTGGAGCAGGCACGCCATCACTTCAGCCAGGACCTTTTGCTTCCACTGGGCCTTGAGCCGGGCGAGATAGGCGGCGAGGTGTGGCTGTCGGTGCACCTCGGCGGTGGCACGGGCAAACTTCATTTCGGCACGGGCCCGGCGGCCAAAGATAGCCTTGCGCCGCTTGAGGGATGGTGGGGGTGTGGAGGGGCGGGCGTCTGCGCCACGGCGCTTCTGGCCCGCCGGCACCGGGGCGGCGGCCAGCGTCCGCACCGCAACGGTCGGAGACGGAAGAGGGGTCGGGGGGAGCAAGTCGGCGGTACACGAGGGGGCAGACATAGGCTCCTCCTCCAGCGAGCGGAATTGAATTGTAGCAGGGACCGGGAGGTGGCCAGGCCAGCTCCCCCCCGGCGCAGCGTGCGTCGCGCGCCCGGCCCCGCGCGTCGAGGGGCTCCCGTCGCCGCGGCGGCCGGGCGCTCACCCCCCCCCCCCCGACGACGCCCGAGAGGCACGCGGCGGCGGGCGCCGCCTCCCCTGTCCGGGGCACGCGGCGGCGGGCGCCCCCCCCCACTGGGAGGGCACGCGGGCGGCGCCGCCCGCGGCACGCGTTGGTGTGTAGTGGGGGGGGGGGGGCCTCTTCCCCCCCGTCGCGGTGCGTGCGAGCCGTGGGGCAGCGAGGGTAGCGGACAGCGCGGGGGTACAGAGACTACCCCACCAAAGCACCACCGACCGAATCCGCCCGAGCCAGCACCGGCTTATGTCTAGCGCTGCCGGACACAGCGACCTTGGCGGCGGCGGCTCCGCGCCCGCCGAGGAGGATGTGCCCCACTCGAGCTTCTGGGCCAGGTACTTCCAAGCCGTGATAACTCATGAGCTGAAAAGTCGGAAGAAGCGGCGCGGCCTGGCTGCCTATGCCGGCCCGGGGGCACCCCCGAAGCGCAGGGCGTTTTCCCGGACCAGGTGGCCCCCGCGCCCCGGCCCGCAGGAATGTTTCCTGGCGGCCAGGCTAGTGTCCCTCAACAAGGCGGCTCTCACCGCGGCGATCAGTGCACAGGCCTCGTGCACCCCGGCCGCGGTGGCCGACTGTATGCTGGCGGTGTGCTCGCGCCACGCGCTGTCTACGGGCTGTGCGCCCGACCCCAGCGCCACGGACAAGCTGGTGGCCTTCTTTGCCGGCGTGCTGCAGCACCGGGGCACCCGGGCCAGCCCCCGCTGCACGGGGCCCAAGCCACACGGCAGCGCCCCGCGGTGCGGCTGCGCCTTCCGGCACAACGCCCTAGGGCGGGCCCTGGCACTCAGTGGTTGGCCTGCCTGCAGCTTGGGCGAAAACAACCTCGGCCGCTGCCTGGCACTGCTGCGAGAGGCAGGGGCGGAGGCTGTGCGCGGCGCACTCGAGCCGGTGTTTAGCCGCCTGGCCCTGCAGGAAGCACGGCGCCGGCAAGACGAACTCAGTGCCGACTGCTCGCTGGCTATGTTGGCGCTGGGGGCCAGGCCACAGGACGCGCTGTGGCTGTGGTACGACGGCCAGTTCCGGCTGGCCCAGCTAGACGCCCTCACGGACCAAAGCCGGCGCCACGAACTCACGGTGCGGCTGCGTGTCCTCGAGCCGCGCGACGGCCCCGCCGTCCCGCGCTCTGCCGCCAGCAGCCAGGCTCTGTCCCCGGCGGACACTGCGCTCCTCCTCGACGCCCTGGCCCCTCCCCCGCCGAGCGCCGCGTCGTCCGGGCTACGCAACGTGCTAGCGTCCGCGGTACAGCGGGCCGGGCCCCGCTACGCCCTATGTTTCCTGCAGGTGCGCCCCAACTACGACGGGGTGCCCGTCTCTGCCCCCGCCGCCGTCGAGTGGTCTGAGTACTTTGCACAGATCTTCGAGGTGGCGGAGCTCGCGCGGCCGGGGGAGCAGCCGGAGGGCCGGGGGGCGCTGTGCCTCCCCGCGCACGCCCGTCAGCAGCCCTTCCACCGCTTCTTTCGTCAGTACCTAGACCCGCACCTCCGCCAAGCGCGGCGCGACTGGCCGGTGGCGCTGTCGGTGCTCGTGGGTTCGTATTGTTTCGGGGGAGGAGGGGTCCACGGCGGGAGCAGCTCCCGCATCGGCCGGGCGGTCCCGGGCCACAGCCGCCCGGCCGAGCACTGACTCACTTCCGCACCACCGGGCCGTCCGGAGGCTCGGCGCCAGGGGGGGGGGGGGGGCTCCACTCCGTGCCAGCCTCTCTCTCTGCCCGGAGGCCCCAGTGCGCCCTCACGGTCGTCGAAGACGACGAGCGAGACTCGCAGACCCAGTACGACTTGACGGCCGCGCACAGGCGCCCCTGCTGCTGCCGGCCCCCCCCGCCTGCCTTCTTCCGGCAGACACTGCTGCACTGCCAGGGGCTGCCATGGCCGCGCGGGCTGGACCACGCTCTCTTCGCCCGCTGCTACCACCAGCCCTGGGCGGGCGTCTCGCTCGGGCGGCCGGACAGCTTGGCCTGCCTACGGACTGCTCGGCCCTGGCTGGCCCCGGAGGTAGCTTGTGAGGTCCAGGGCGCCTTGCGGCAAGCGCTGCGCAGCCCGCGGGGGCTGGCGCTGCCTGGCGTGCAGCGCGTGGTGCTGGGCGCCGAGCCCCTGGGCTCCCCCCCCCCCCCCCGACCCGGCGTGGCTGTTGCGACTCTCCCCCCTGAACCGAGTAGTCCTGCTGTGGGGCGCGGGGGGGGGGGGGGGGGGGCTGGGCTGCCGGCGGCTCACGCTGTGCGCGCCCCCCGGCGCGCCGCCCGTGCGGCTGTACCTGCTGCACTGCAGCCACGCTCCGCCCAGCGTCTGTATGCGCGGCAGCGACGACGGAGGAGGGGCGCGCGAGGTGGACGTGCGGTGTCGTCACGCACGGGCCCGTCCGCGCTCGCCTGCGCCCACGTCGTTTACACCGGCGCGGGACCCTAGGTCCCGGTCCAGAACCCCCTACAGCCCCGTATACCCTGGGCCCGACGAGCGACGGGAATCCCTGGCTCATAGTTAGCTGTGCCAGCCAAGGCAGGTCATGGACGCTCCAGTCTCTCCCGTGCTCGCCTTGGTCGGCGTGTCCCAAACGTGCAGGATTTGGCTGGCAAACACAGTTCAGGTCAGAAAGCCAGACGAAACCAAGGACTTCCTTGCTGTCATAACCTGGCCGCTTCCTATTTCCGGGAAGACTAACCAAGCTCTTTTTCGGAACCGGACTTTTCAGAACTCACTGCGATAACTGGGGGAAGGCGCCATCCCCCCCCCTTTTTGTTGCCTGCTTAATCTCGGGACCCACCCCCCTCCCCACTCGCCGCTCACGCTGCCCGGCTCACTGGCCCTCGGTCAACCCCTTTGCTTTAATCAGAGAAAACCGCGTCCGGCGAGACAAGCACCCAAGCCTAGTTCTAGCCCAACCGGGGCCACCACGGGTCCTACAAGCTAAGGCAGATTGGCACAGTAGGTTTGCCGGTCTTGTTGGTTCGTGGTCGCAAAGCCGCCGACGCCATAAGCTTGCTGGCAATCCACGTACGGCAGCTGTGCAAACGTGAACCAGCCCGACTGCACAAAATCTTGGCAGACTGCCAGCGTAAATTCGGGCACGTTCCAGGTGCTCAGGTCTTGGTTGAAGGCGCAGGCGCCGTCGAATATGTAGCGGTTTCTGCTAAGCGCGTCTCCTCGGTCGAGTGACCGCACGTCCCAAGCGCTGAGATCCTGGTTGAAGGCCTTGGCGTTGGTAAACATGTTTCTTATGTCGTGCACCGTCGACATGTTCCAGGCGGCCAAGGGCTGGTTGAACTTGCGAGTGCTCTCAAACATACGTACCATGGTGGTCCCCGGGGCTGCAATCTTCCAGTTGGCCAGGGGCTGGTTAAACTCTTGCGCCTCATAGAACATGCGGTCGAATGTCTCGACCCCCCTGACGTCCCAGCCGCTAATGTCCTGATTAAATTTCCGCGCCCCCTCAAACATGCTCCAGAAACTGATGGCGCTGCTAGTTTTCCAGCCGGCCAGAGGCTGATTAAAAGCCCTGGCTCCTTCGAACACGAAGTTAAACGTCTCCACGTTACTAACGTCTAGCAAACTAAGGTCTGCGTTGAAGACTCTCGTGTTCGTAAAGGCAGAGTCCAGGTTCGTCACCCCGGTAGTATTCCAGAACAAAGGCTGATTAAAAGTATAAGCAGAATCTAGTATGTTAGCTAGGCTGCCCGACAGAGGTAGGTCCCAGTGGCTAATATCCCCTACCAGAGACTGATACATACATAGGAGGAACTGGAAATTGTCGAGGTGGGCAAAGGCGCGGGTGCCCTGGATCGGAGCCAGGTAGCTGCAGTCGGTCTGGGAATCCCACCTGTCGATACCACCGGCATTGAAGAGGGAATTGTACCGCGGATCGCTGGGAGGCGAGGGATTCCACGAAGGCAGTTTCGAGGTCATGCTCACTTGGCCCCAACTCGACACTTCTAGGATCCTGACACAGCTATGGGTAAAGCCCTGCAGGCCGTCCAGCACGCCACGGATGCGCAGCTGGCGCGGCACATACCTTGCCTAGCTGGCAGACGACACGCACGTGTTCGTGCCAGCTACCTGCTGGCAGGACACGAAGCCCTCGCCCAGCCCGAAGTCGACCAAGAAGCTGTGAGTACCCGCCGTCTGGCCGTTGACGCCAGCCTCGCCCGGATTCAAGAACACCAGCCCGGGTTGATACGATGCACTGCAGACTCCAGTAGTCTGGTAACGAAGGATCAGGTCGTTGTGCACGGAACCGCAGGTCGAAGCCAGCCCCCCGGTCCGCTGCAGCTTCGTACCGCGCAGCGCGTTCGTGCAATCACTCTCCGACAGCGTCCCGGGCAACGACTGCCACCAGGACGGCAGGGCGTGGCTGAAGTTAGCCGCGCCGGCGAACATGACGCGGTAGTCCAGGAGCCCCGACACGTGCCAGCCGTTCAGGTCGCGGTCGAAGCCTACGAAAGCGCCCGTCGCATTGACTAGCGCGCTGGTCGTCCAGCCCTCCACCCCGAAAAAGCGCCCGCCGGTCTGCGCGAAAGCAAAAGACAAGTCGCGCGCCGCCCCTACCTGCCATTGCGCGAGACCCTGGGACTCCAGCAGGAAGGACTCGGCAAACACGTAGCCGAGGTCTTCCACCTGGCTCGTGTCCAGCGCCGATACGTCCAAGGCCCCCACCAGCGAGTCCAGCCCGCTAAAGGACCGGTACAGTGACGTCAGGCCCGTCGCCGATGGCAGGGGCGCGACGTACGCCAGCGACGCCAGGTTCTGCAGGTGGCGGCCCGCCGTCGGGTGCAGCTCGATTTGTCCCCAGTGCGTAATGGCCGTCAGAGTGGCCTCTGGCTCTTCCCCGGGCTGCTGTTCGCCGCCCCCGCAGAAACAGCACGCCTGCGGTGCGTCCAGCCCCAGCGTGCCCTGATTCTCGGCACCCACGTACCAGTCACACATGCCGTTACCACTCAACAGCGAGGACCACGAGTCAAACACGTTGTACTTGTCGCCCGCGTACATCAAGCAAGTATTCGCCAGCCCGTCGTTCCACGCACCGGCGAAGCGGTCGCGGCACACCGTGGTCGTAGCAAACAGCATGCTCCAGCCCAGCACGGGGCCCGACAGCTCGAGGGAGTACGTGCCCGGGGTGGCGTACGTGTGGTTGCAGCGTGCCGAGCCGTCGTTGGGACAGTACCTGGGCGCCGAGCCGCCGCCCCAAGCCACCGTGTAGCCAGCGGCCAGCTGTTGGCCCGTCCGGCGCCTGGCCAAGCCGCTGCCGCTGGCCGGGATAGTGTACTGGCCCCCGCTGACCGTCACGTTGATTTCTAGCAGCGCCGTCGCCGGGCCAGGCGCCGGGGTAGGTGCGGGCGTGCTCTCACCAAGCGGGTGGTAAGGGCAGAAACCCCAGGCCGGGGTTGCCCACCAGGCGAGCAGAACCCACAGCTGTGATGCGCTGCGCCAAGGCATGCTATTAAGGGTCCTCCTTTGCCAGGACCTAGTACTCGCTACCTCTCGCTTTCCGCCCCTCGTACGGGCCGACGCCGGGCCTGGACGGGGGGGGGGGGGGAGAGGAGGGGGGGAGCGCGGGAAGCTGCCCTTTCGCCCCTCCCTTCCCCCTTTAAATTTGGTGTCCGTCTCCTCCGCCTCGTCCAGGGGGTAGGGGCGGGGGCACGTGCGGGGAAGGGGGCGGGCAGAGCCGAGCGGTCACCGCCGCCAGCTTCTTATTCCTCCCCGGCCGAACCATGGACGACGCGCCGGGTGCCCCCACGCTGGTTGGCCACGCGGGCTCCCCTGGCCCGGGTACGGGCCCGCCGGGGCCGGGCGCGGCGGCGGCGTCGTCGTGCCTAGACCTCGTACGGGAATGCGACGACCTGCTGCGGGCGGCCGACCGGGCCCTGGCTCGCGCGCGCGGGGCCCTGGACGGCGGGACGCCCGCCCCAGGCGGTGTCCCGGCCGCGGGTGTCCCGGCCGGCCGCTGGGCCAGGGGGCGGCCGCTGCCTGGACTCGCACGCCCGTGTACCGCCGCCACCTGGCGCGGAGGGAGCACGGCGGGGGCGAGGTAGCGAGGACGCCGGGGGCGCGCGTGTGGTTGGGGGAGGGGGAAGGGGGAAGCCGGCAGGGGGGGGCTGCCCAGGGCCAGAGGACAGGAGAGAGAGACAAAAAAGGGGGAATAAAAACGCCACACTCCCGCCCCCCTCTCAGCCAACTGGCCACCGCACACATCAACAGCACGCGTCACCGGGTAGTTCGACCCTTCCTCCCTCCCCCCAGGGTACCAGCGCTGCTCCCGCGCGCGCCCGCCCTTGGCTCTCGCTGGTGACACGCCATGGAGCAGAGCCGTACAGACTCACTGACTTTTCTAAACAGCCTGGAGGAAACCGAATTCCACGATGTCCTCCGCTTGTTCGAGACTTCTTGCAAGCACTGCCAGAGTTATGCCAGGTTCATGCAGAGCCGGACAGACAAGACAGACAAGAGCAAACGGGCTAACGTAGCAAGCTATCTACAGTCGTACGGAGGCTTGTCGCACCTGCAGTCCTTCCTAGAGGGCTACAGGCTCGCGCGGCCAGCACCAGGGCCCGTGCCGTATGGTGCGGCCGCGAGGGGGCGCCCCTCCGTGTTACCTCCCAACAACGTATCACCGGCGAGGGAATTACCGACTACTTTGGTCCACAGGCAGCGTGCTGCAGACGCTTCGACGCCCGTTGCTGTCCGGGTACACCAGGGTCACAGTAACGTAGCAACCGCAGTCAGAGGTCTGGCTTCACCTGGAGATAGTGTCCACCTACACACTCCTAGAGGTGCTTTCTCTTCAGGGCCTCCTGTCGTGCTACATCATCCTAGTGCTAACCAGGAGGCGTCACCGATTTCTGCCTCGGTAAGCCCTAGTAGTGTTGGCCCGACGATGACGCGGACGAGCACCCTCACTCCTGCGTCGCCCTCGCCTGTGGGTGGATCAAAACGGGTCAAGGTAGAGCCGAACGAGGGAAAGCCACACTTTAC
Organism: Paulinella micropora; assembly: GCA_019918135.1. Taxonomy (NCBI): domain Eukaryota; phylum Cercozoa; class Imbricatea; order Euglyphida; family Paulinellidae; genus Paulinella; species Paulinella micropora. The sequence continues at coordinate 89,821 of WBZZ01002032.1, forward strand.
AGATAACCGCAGGGCGCAGGGCCGGAGAGTCTTGCAAGCAGGCGGACTGATCTGGGGGCTGCCACGTTCAAAAGCTTCGGTGAGCCCCGGCCTCTGGCAGCCTGTTGCCCACTTTAACACTGCCGCTGTCGGGACGAAAGAGATCCCCGGGGGGGCCTGCCACGTTCAGAAGGTTCGGGGAGTCCCGGCCTCTGGCCGCCTGTTACCCACTTTAACACTTCCGCTGTCGGGAAGAAGGAGACCCCGGGGGGGGGGCACTGCCAGACCCCGGGCCGACGTAAATCAGGGAGGGCTTTAAAACGTCGTAAATGGTCTGTCTGAATAAACCATCTGACCCAAGCCGGCATTGTTTGTGTGTGGCCCCGGGCAGGGGGGGAGGGGGCGCCCTACTGTTCCGGCGCCCGGTGTCCCTTGGGCCAGCGACGACGCCGGTGGCCCTCGTGGCAAGCCTAGCCCCCGCCCTACTCCCTGCCCCGGGCACTGGCGCCGGTGGGTCGGCACGTGGGTGGCCGGCCGCCACTTCCTCCCCCCCCTTGGAGCCCTCCCAGCGCCTGCTCCCGCGGGACAGGCGCCGGGCCGGCGCCCACGAGCGCCGCCAGGAGGGGGGGGGCGCGGGCGGGCGGGCGGCAGGCCAGGGGTTGGCCGTAGTGGGCGGCTGGCCACAGAAGCTGTCCTCTGGCCTCTGGCCTCCTCCGCCGCAGCCCGCCGTCCGCGTGGAAGATGGAGGAGAAGGAGGGCGGCGCTGTGCCGGCGGCCCTCGCCGCCTACAGCACCCTGGCCGTGACCTTTGACCTAGGGGCCCCGCACACGGAACACATGGCCGCACGGCACCTGGGCGCCCGGGAGCTACGACGCATCCAGGCCAGGCTAGTGCGGTTAGGGCGGGAGGCCGAGCTCCTGGACCTGCGTGCGGGGCTGCCGAGCGGCTGGGCCGCGGACGGCCGCCACGAGCACCTCGAAGACGCCTGCGTCTTGGTCATCCCGGGCGGCGTGGAGCACGCGCTAGAGCTGGGCTCCTACGCGTGGGGGCAAGCCCCGCCCGCCGGCAGGGTCCGGGCGCTGGTGCAGGAGCTGACGGCGCTGTCGTGGGACGCCCCCGGGCGTGGGAAGCCCCAGCAGCGCAGGTACCGCAGGTCCAACATCCGCAGCAGCAGCGTCGGTGACTCGTGCCGACCGGCCAGCGCCAGGGAATTGCTGCAGGCGCGCCAGGGGGCTCTCGTGGCGTGGTATACAGCATGTCCAGGAAGCTGGCCAGGTACTGCAGCTTGACTCCTGTAAACATTGCTGCGGTGAATTGTCAAGTGGGACATCCTTTGAAGGCCGAAAAGGTGTATTCGGTCGAATTACGAACTACTTTCCGAGAATTCTTGTCTGCAGTTACGTGGCAGAACATTTACGATGCGACGGTAGGTCATACATGCGTCGTCCCTGGCTGCTGAGCATGTGTTGCATTAAGTGCTCGCCTCGCTTTCGCGAAAAGATGGAACAGAACTCAATACCCGGCCTCGTCTCCATTCCAATCTTGGTCGGAGGCGATGGCCTGCCATTAAATTAAGGAAAATTTGGCATTGATCGGTCGGTTTGGTTGAACACTGTTTTCAACGTAGCTTCACCATCAGTGAGAAGAGAGCGCATGATAGGTTCGCTGATTGGGGGACCGGTGCTATCTTCTAGCTTGAGAACCAGCATGTGGCCGATGCGCCCCGAGCTTAGCTCTTTGTACCTTCCCTTTTGGGCACAAGACATTCAGTCCGAAACCAAGCTCTACCGTATCATTCTTCTCGGTGTGATGGGAGATGGACAAGGGATCAAAAAAGTGGTAGGCTCTACCTGGACTGGTGCGTGGTGTTGTCCCTCGTGTAAACTCAGATTTGTGGAGCTCACGAAAGGGCGCTGTATTACACTAGATTTTCGTGTGTTTCTTCCGCGAAACCATCCCTTCCGTGCTGACCCACGGTTTGGAGAACCTTGCCATGATGATCCACCAACGTAAGTATTGCCAAATGTCAATATAATTACTGCAGATGTCAATGTAAATATTGCTCATTATCAATACAAATATTGCCTAATACCAATACAAATATTGCTAATACCAATACAAATATTGCATAATACCAACATAAATATTGCTGAATACCAATATAAATATTGCCAAGTATCAATGTAAATATTGCCAAATATCAATATAAAGATTGCCAAGTATCAATATAAATATTGCATAGTACCAATATAAATATTGCCAAATACCAATATAAATATTGCGGAATACCAATATGAATATTTCTAAATATCCATGTAAATAATGCCAAATATCAATATAAATATTGCAAATATCTATATAAATATTGCAGAATACCAATATAAATATTGCAGAATACCAATATAAATATTGCCGATTATCAAAGTAAAGATTGCCAAATATCACTATAAAGATTGACAAATATCAATATAAATATTGCCCATGTCAGGTACAAAACCCATGAGTGGTACGTCCGATACGGCCGACGCGGAGAAGCCATGAACGCCAACCTGCTTGAAGATCAAAAGGCAAAGCACATCAAAGGTGTGAAATACCTTGCCGCTTTAAGTGCTGTTCCTGGTTTCGATGTAGCACGTGATTTCTTCCTGAACCTAATGCACCTTATTTGGAACCGGTTCCAGCATTTCATCCGAATGACCTGGAAGCAAACACAGGCAGAAACCAACAACCAGAAGAGTAAAGGACACAAAGTGAAGCGGTCACCACGTTTCCATATACGGAAGATGCTAGCAGGAGAAGACTTCCAGGAATATCAAACAGCAATGCGGGAAGCCAAGCAGAAGCACGTCCGGAACACAAAGTTGGTCGAGCAGGCTCTGATCAACTATCAAGAGCTGGGTTTAGATGCAGCCGCCAGGTACGAAGTTTGCAACAGGTTTGTAAGTATCATGGCTACGAGAAATATGAAGGGTACAGGGTCACCCTATGGTAACTTTGGATCATTTAAATCTGCGGACGCAAGCTTTTATTTCAAGTACTGCCCTTGGATTTTCGACTGCATTGACGATATCAAGGCAACATGACTTGCGACTATAAAAAGAGTATTTCTGTTGGCACGTCTCTGCATGAGGCGCACACTTCCGGTCGACTTTAAGGAAAAGATTAGGCTTTTCTTCACCGAGCAGGTTACTACCCTGTACGTTGTAATTTATTTTGCATTATAAATATTGCATACATTTAAATATTTGTATTGCGAAATAGAAATATAGACCAAATTCCAATATAAGAATAGGAAGCTTGGTACTCTGCGGATGGACTGCGTCCTCACTTGCTGATTGTGCTCTTGGGTGTTAAGCTTGCTTCTTGGGTGTTAAGCTTGCTTCAGCCTGACTTGACATCCAAGAACACAGGGCTCATATCCTCTATGACCGCCTGGTTCCCTGTGTCTAACAGCCTGAAACGATGCTCGTGAGCTATCTCGTATGCGTATCGGTGTAATTAAGACGCGCGTATGACATGCTTTCGTGACCAATGACATAGGTTGCTACTGACATTAATATTGCTTTTTGCGAAATATAAGTATTGACAACATTTCAATATTTGCATTGCTTTTTTGCAATATTAATATTGCATAATTTCAATATTAATATTGCTTTTTTGCAATATCAATATTGCATAATTTCAATATTAATATTGCTTTTCGGCAATATTAATATTGCATCAATTTCAATATTAATATTGCCTTTGCAATATTAATATTGCAAAATTTCAATATTAATATTGCTTTTTTGCAATATTGATATTGCATAATTTCAATACTAATATTGCCTTTTTGCAATATTGATATTCCATACATTTCAATATTAATATTGCTTTTTTGCACAAATTTTAATATTAATATTGCTGTTTCGAATTACAAATATTGACAATATTTCAATACTTGTATTGCCATTTTGAACAGTATATATTGACATTCTCTTTGTATATTGCAAAGTTGTATATTGATCCAGTAATGATATCATTGGTTATTATGGTAGGTGGTGGAAATTGCACATGGTATACCCCAGACGGAACATACGTACTGGCTGCATCAGTTTGCATGCAAAGTAATCAAACAGATAGCTGAGTGGGGCACACTGCCTGACGTGGCTGCTTTTGATTTAGAGCGTGAAGGAGGAGAAAGTAAAAAACAAGTGCACCTAAAACGAGCCAGAGAAGACTTTCATAAAGCGTTAGCAGCAAAAGGCAGTAACGTCCTTTTCTGCTCTGGGAGAAGCTAGCAAAGATATCAGAGACAAGAGAGTGTTTGCTGACCTGGAGATCGCCCGATCCTGCGGAGGGAGAGATGTAAACTTTGCGCAGACTGGATACGAAATGATTTGGCCCAGGAAGAAAAGATTTCTGAAACCTAAGCGAAGCGCGGAGGCGGTACGATTTGTCGCATCCTGCTAGGGAAAAATTCCGCAATGGCAGCATCTGTCTGCGTAGCCGCATTTCGAGAAGGAAGAGATGCTGCTGTGCAGGAAAGTCTGCTCAAAGGAGTGCAGATGTCTTGTACCACAAATGCACGAAGACAACTGTTTGCAGGTGGAAACAGCTCATTGCTGATTTTGTTTCCCGTTTAGCAAAATAGCAATATAAGTCCGGTCGGGATTGACTAATTTTCAACGTTTATATTGCTATTTTGCAGTGCGAATAGTGACTAAATTTCAATGTTTACCTTGTTTCTTTTTTAGTTGAAATATAAATATTGCATAATTTTAATATTTTTATTGCTTTTGTGCAATATAAATATTGGCTAAACTTCAATACTTATGTTGCTTTTGTACAATATAAATATTGACTGAATTTCAATATTTGTATTGATTCACTTCAATATAAATATTGAAGACATTGCAATATAAATATTACTTGTTTGCGATACAAATTTTAACTAAATGTCAATGCTTATATTGCTTTTTTGAAATATAAATATTCACTTAATCTCAATATTTATATTGCTGAAAAAGCAATATAAATATTGCACAGATTTCAATATATATATTGCTTTTCTGCAATATAAATATTGACAACATGTCAATACTTGTATTGATTTTTTGCGATACAAATATTGACTAAATATCAATACTTATATTGCTTTTGCAATCTCAATATTAACTTAATCTGAATATATTTATATTGCTAAAAAGGGCTATATAAATATTGCAGAGATTTCAGTATTTACATTGCGTTTCTGCATATAAATATGAACCAAATGTCAATATGTATATTGCTTTTTTGCATTACCTGCAATATATGTATTCACTGAAATTTAATGTTTATATTGCAACTGTGTTATATATATTTTAGTGTGACGATATTTGTCTAACTGTTTGCAGGTGGCAGCACCTTCTTGATTCTTGATGGGAAAAATTTGAAGAGCATTTTCGAAGATGTTATTGACAATTTTTTTGTCGGTAATGAGCGACCGTATGCAGCGTGCGTGGAATACTACGTTCGTTTATCATTTGATTCAGCGCTGTCTCAGATTTCTGTTGAATTGGCAAGAGTATAACTTTTTCAGACAATTCTATACGAAAACGAGCGTTTGATATCTATCTGTGACTCAAGTTTGCAAAAACCAACTTTGACATTCCTGCCGCTGTGCTACTTGAAAGAGCAGTGCATGGTGGCACCAGTTCCGTTGCAAGCGCGGCGATGGTTTTTCATACAGGTGGATCAGAGCTAGTACTTACCACACAGTGCAGCAACAGCTGCAACAACAACAACAACATCAGCAACATCAACAATGACAACCGCAACAACCAAAGCAACAACGACAACCGCAGCAACCACAGCAGCAACAAGGACAACAACAACAACGCGAACAACAGCAGCAGTTGCAAGTTGTAAGTTTAGAGGAAACAGACGAAGAGGAAGAACAGCAACATCAGCAACATCAACAAGGACAACCGCAACAACCACAGCAGCATGCGCAATTGGAAGTTGTAGATTTAGACGAAACAGACGAGGAGAAAAAAGAATAAGTACGAGGAGGACCCGCACGAAGTGAAGAAGAAGAAGAAGAAGAAGAAGAAGAAGAAGAAGAAGAAGAAGAAGAAGAAGAAGAAGAAGAAGAAGAAGAAGAACCTGCCATATTTATTCGTGAATAAAATCAATATACATTGAAAAACTACAATATTAATATTAAAATTATGCAATATAAATATTGCAGTTTTACAATATAAATTGCAGTTTTCAATGTAAATATTATAAATAATCAATATAATTATTGCAATATTAATATTGCTTTTTGCAATATTAATATTGCATACATTTCAATATCATATTGTTTAATATTTCTTTTTGGCAATATTAATATTGCATGCATTTCAATATTAATATTGCTTTGTTGCAATATTAATATTGCATCAATTTCAATATTAATATTGTTTTTTTGTGATTTTACGAAACGACTGGAAACATAACAAACATTTCCAGGGAAGAAATCATCAGTTCGTTATATTTCCAATTGTTTTAGACAGGCCCTCACATGCAGTGTTTCTGAACATTCAATATTTATATTGAAAAGATACAATATTTATATTGCTTGATTTCAATATAAATATTGTAGTTTTTTAATATTAATATTGTATTAAAATCAATATTAGTATTACATAAAATCAATACTGGTATTGTATTTTTTAATACTTTTTTATAACTTCGCGTGAAAATACTTGAAAACTAGTGACAATAATGGTGCAATATTAATATTGCAGCAAAATCAAATTGTATTTTTTTTGCATTAGTTTCATAAAAATTTTCTTTTTTTTGCCTTGGTTTCAAAAAAATCAATATTAACATTTATTTCAAAATCAATATTAATATTGATTTCAAAATCAATATTTTTTGTGAAAAATATTGATTTGAATAATATTAAATATTGAAAAATCAATATTTTTCTTGGAAATAATGATGAAAATCAATATCCAGACTCCGGGTGTGTAGGTATCACCCCCCGGATAGCAGATAAAAAGTACCTTTTCCTGGTGACAGGTGCACCAGCTTGTTTTTCAGTATTATTTGCCCGGATTGGACCTGATGCCATTTTATTCCTGGTCTGTTGCCGTTTTCCTTTTTTGGCTTCACTGAGCTAATATAACGAGACATCATTCTCATCTTTTGAGGACTGTGTTTGGTTGTATTACCGACTTTTTACGAGCTATCGTTGGGGGCATTACATTTGGAGTCCACATCACTAGGGTGATTTCTTTCTGCTTTGCCACACAGGCAACAGAGTGAATTTTCACTGACCTGTCTCACACGGGGACGTCAGACGAAAACAAATACTCCAACACAGCTCCCTCATAACTCTTTCACAAAACAAATAATTTGATTGGTCTCAAGCAGGTGTCTCGTACCCTCTAGCCCAATCAGTATCTGTGTGCTCACAAGGAGACATCAGATACAAACTCTCTGTCGTTCTTGCTGTTCTCACACAGAGACCAAGAAGAAGGAGGTGGACAGAAGAGTGAAGGAACACACGCAAAACACAAACAAGCATAGGGACAGGAGCACAACACTTTACCCTTCTAGTTTGTGCATTTATCTGCATTATCTCACACATACGTCAGAGTATTTTTGCAAATCTCTGATCGTTTTCTAAAGGTAGGTCTGAGAACCTATCCGACCGACTGTCGAATTCTCAAGGAGAGCTTTTCTAGTTTCTCTATTACTATCTGTGTGTAGGTCCAAGTGCCTCATACTAGATACAATATAGAAAAGAAGGAGGAGAAAGTAATCTGAGTAAGGAGAACAAGAAATCGAAGAAAGTCTCAAAGACTATTTTTCTCAAACAAAAACAAACATACAAACAGTGTTTCATAGATGACAGGGAATCTTATCCTACCCTCTCTATTAGTTTCTCTCTTCACTAGTCAATCGACTGAAGGAGGAACAGAACACAAACGAACAAAAACCAAACATAGGAGCTGACACTGTCCTCCTGTTGATCACGACTACGACATCATGTCGACAGAGACCGCCGAAGTGAGTGAATTCTCGGAGGCAGATCAAAGAAGAGAAGAAGAAGAAGCAGGAGGAGGAGGAGGAAGAGGATTGAATGAAGGAGGAGGAGGAGGAGGAGATGAAGGAGTAGGAGGAGGAGATGAAGGAGTAGGAGGAGGAGATGAAGAGGGCTGGGATGATGAAGGAAGATATGGAGGAGACGAAGATGAAGGAGGATTTGAACAAGAAGAGACGGGAGGAGGAGGAGCATATGGTAATCCCTTACCACCTGCCTACACGGGAGGAGGAGGACGAAAAATGATCGACTTGATTCATAGTGATGGAGAGGAGATCACAGTGGAGGAACAACAGTGGGTGCAAGACCACTATGACCTCACTAAAGAAGAGTTTGATAACAAGATGGGGGTAGAGAAGGACACCTATGTGTGGATCCCTCAGGATCAAAGAAGAGAGAAAGGTCGTGCTAAAAAGGATGTCTATATCCTATTATCAAACACAGCACAGCTCCTCGGCAAACTGGTCTCTGATCCAGAAGAGAGAAAGAAGATACAACATATCAAGTTTGGGGACACACACACCCACCTTGAATTACTCGATGCTATCTTTGGGGTGTACACTCAAACCCTGATTTGGGAACGTTCATACGGCCCACGATGTGAGGGTTACCTCCAGTACACAAACCCAAGAGCAACGGCCAGATTCCTCGTGACTGGTCAGGAGGCAGTCGATGTAACAAAAATGAAGACCAATCTGGGTTCGAAAAACTCGAGTGGCATATTTCATTTTTTACGATGGAAATGAAGGCCTTGGAGGAGGGGAAGGCAGAGATGGAAAAAAGCATCAAGGCAGGAGGAGAAACTCATCCTGTGATTGATGAGTTAGAGAAGACTGACAGAATACTGACCAAGATCAGACTGTTGAAGGGTGCGTTACTGCATAAGGAGGCATGGAAGAGATGGATTCCTACCAAGGATCACTCTGTCCTTAAATCACTTAGTAACGCACCACCGGTCGCCAACAAAGCAGGTGTTGACCAATATGTGGAGAAATATAATTTTCTCAGATCTGCTTCTGAATTGGTGGCCTTTATCACTCATGCTCAAAAGCTGGTGATATCTGAGAAGAAGAAGGCGAAAGAGAAGGCGGAGTTCGAGAAGACGATGAGACTGGAAAGAACGAAAGCAAAAGTGAGTGGTGCAAAGACACACCCTCCGACATATCTTCCCCCACCAGCTCCTGCCCCACCAGCCCCTACAACCCGGGCTCAACTACGGTGGTGGTCACAAACACGGAGAAGGACAGACAGAATATCATAAATGCCTTCAAGTGGAAGAAAGGAGGAGTGGCAAGTCTCATGCTATATGCCAAGACGAGCTCAGACAAAGACTCTGATGCTTCGCTTTTGAGCAAGCTCAAAGAGATCAATGCCTGCATGAAGGCTTTTCCTTGCGACGAAACGCAGGAATACGAGGCCCTTGTTACTGTTTTTGACCAATGTCTAGTCTCGGAGGGATTTGATCTGATGCAGTACAAGTTTTTGAGAAAGAAGGAGGAGATTAAGAGAAACAATGCAACAGGCCTAGACGCTCAGTGTGAACTGGCGGTGGCCACACTCATTTCATATTTTCAATCTCATGGATACCAGCATCTCTGCACTGGTACTCTCATAGGATTTGAAATCTTTGAGACAGTGGCGATGAGTTTGAGGAGTGCTGTTGGCTTGGCGGCGACCCTTACGGAGGTAGTTTCCTCCTATGGGCTATTCTATGGCCGCAAGTCGATCATCCTCTATTTCTTTTCGGCGTTACACACAGTTAACCCGAGTAAGCTTACTCAGCTCATACAACAATGCTCGACGTTTAGCTCAGTGAAGTCCAAGAACTTCCTCGAGACACACGTGTTCGAAAATACGGTTCAAAGCGTTGCTCCGTCAGCACTGTTTCAAGAAGTGATGAGTGCATGCTCAAACATGGACTCGCTCACGGAGGCACATACGGCACAGGCAGGCGGTGTACCTGTTGGCGCACAAGCCACGTACACAAACAGAGTTGCCGGTTGGAAGAGACAGAGAGAGCCAGACCTGAAGACCGCATGTTGGAGGTGGTTCGCGGGCTTGCAGTGTAAGGCACAGATGGAGAACAGAGACTGCTCTTTCAATCATGATAGGCAGAACCCAACAGCAAGGGCAAATTTTCTGAGCAGGACGGAAGGCAAGGAACCGGGCCTTTTCAATATGCTTCAGATTGCCGCTGTGAACGAAGGTTGGTATGCCAATATGTGTGATGATGAGGAGTTATACGAGAGGCAATCATTACCTACATGAAGAGGATGAAGGAGAAGAAGGAGGAAAGGGAGAGACAAAAGAACGTAAAGGCCTCTCAAAGAGGACGAGAAGGAGGAGCAGGAGCAGGAGGACGAGGAGGAGGAGGACGAGGACGAGGACGAGGACATGGAGAGGAGCCTCGAGGTGGCAAGGAACCCCTCAGAGAGGAAGAGGAGGAGGTCGGGGATATACCCCTTATGGAGGGAGAGCTGTTCGAGCTCCAGCCCTCCCACCAAGAGGAGGAGGAGGCTCATGGGCAAGCTCCAACCCAAATTTCGGTCGAGCTCAGGCCTACAACACTGCCTCGGAGACCGATACGTCATCCTACCCGGACACTACTCAAGGTAATCGTTTCGAGGTGGTGGAATGACTGGAGGGGGAAGAAGAGAGGAAGGAGAAGACTGTGAAGTTTAACCCTAAAGTCACAGTGCTTTCTAATGCTGTTGTGCAGACTGGGCCAACGCTTCCTCTATGTGAAAACAAAGATGTGGGTACACAGAGACTGCAGCCCCAAGGTAGTCTCATACCCGTTCATACAGCACGGTTACCAATGATAACTGATGCAAATAGGAAGGCGAGACTTGCGACGGAGGCGAGGAGGCCAATGGCAGATGTATCGCCTCGGCCAAGCAAACAACCACGAACAGACTCAATGTCTACGGTCGCGGCGGGTGGCGAGCAAAAAGACAATGTGTGTACTCAAGTACCACAAGACAATGTCGCTCAAATAGTAAACGCACCAGTACCGCAGAATAATAAAAATGTTAATGAGGTGAAGCAGGAGGAGAAGAAGGAGGAGTTGAAAAACTTAGAGACAAGACTCCAAAATTTGGAACGTAAAGTTCTTGTTCTCGCAGCCAATATACACAGGCCCGATGCTCTGTGTTATACGGAACTTTATTGTGAAACATTGAAGACAATATTAAAAGATGGTAATGATACGATGGCGAATATTAATATTGTCGGCCGGAAGTTTTTTAATCGATACCGGGACTGGGTGGACGGAAATATGAAAAAGTCAACGGGCACTCTCAAAGGAGTGAGCAGCCGGACGGATATCACGGGAATCATCACACTGACCTTTAAATTGAAATCCGCACGAGTATACCGTATGGACCTCTATGTCGTCCCCGGTTACCACGGGTCAATATTACTATCGTATGACCGATTGGCTACGATGGGGGCTGTGATTGATTGCGCCGCACGGCGAGTGATATATGGAGTAAAAAGAGGAGAAGAGAACGATATTGATCCCTTCAACGCTACTGACTCTTATGGGGCTTATGAGCTGAGTCTAGCGACGGATCACAAAAAGATGGCCATCGCACATCAGGCACTTGAGGTGTACGTTCACCCCCATGTCGTAAGACCGGATGAACTGTCCTGGACCGACAATTGGGAATCCCAAGTGTGCACTGTCACAGTTCCCTCATGCCATTGGGACAAAAAGTCTATTAATGACTTAATCGAGAAGCGAAAGGAGGAGATTATATGTGTCGCACAAAGAAGCCCGTCGTCGGCGAGATTCGCGGAAGGAGTAGGAGCAGATGTCCATATTACTAACGGATACTGTTTCCATGCGAAAGTAGGAGAAGAAAAAAGGGAGGCGTTTGTACCAAGGAGAACGGGGCGAATCCCGGATACTCCACCAGAAACTATTAAAAGTTTTATTACTGATTTCTGGGGTGACGAGCCCACGTGGCCGCGTTCACTGTCTGAAGTGAAGAAATGCTTACGGACTTTATTCGAAAATAATAAGCCGTATACTATTATCCTGCCATATAATGAGAAGGCGATATGGGCGCAGGAAATAAGGGACCGGCTTATTGATCATCCTATACCGGTACCCTCTCGCAAGCAACAGCTAGTGGTGGCTTGTCGTATTGGAACTCGTGAGCAGAGCAGTGCATACAAGCGGAAGCTCAGAGACCTCGACAAGTTGAAATTGATACCGCAAGCATTCACATGCTTTGATGGTTTTTACACCCGTAAAGCTCCTTTGCAATACGCGAGACTCATTGACATGCTGGTGGAGCTCGGTAAAGATGATGAGCCGGACACGGTCACGTATGAAAAGACGGGCCTAGATGATGTCTCGGAAGAGGACTTAGGCTTGGAGGAGGACAGAGAACCCCTCAAGCAGCATAAGCAGATGTCTGATGAAGATTTTCAAGAGGCGGCGCGGAAAATATTGGAAAAAGGAGTAGGCACGGAGAAGGAGAAGGAGCTTTTAAAAGCTAAATTAGAGGCGAACAAGGAAATTTTTGACCCTCCACATGCAGGTGGTGTCAAGCCTGAAGATTTCACTGCGGTTATTTACAAAATACCGGGTGCGGAGCCGTCACCGGCACCACGAAGGGCGAATTTGAGTATACATGAGGCGAAGATAGCGGAGGAGCTAGCAAGACAGCTGCTCAATGAGGACTTTATTGAGAGATCAACATCTCCAATAGTCTCACAACCGAGAATAGTGCCGAAGCCAGGAAGAGAATGGCGCCTGACAGTTAACTATGCTCGTGTTAACAAGGTGCTGGAGGAAGAGAGAAATCCTCTCCCGACATTAGAAGAAGGAAGGATAGTACTGCGGAATGCAAAATTCTATTCGGTCATTGACCTTAAGAATGGCTTCTGGCAGATACCACTGGAGGAAAAGTCCAGATGGCTGACGGCGTTTGTGGTGGGTATGGAAATATACCAATCGAAAGTGCTTCCGATGGGCCTCAAGCAAGCCCCAGGACTTTTCCAGAAGGCGATGCAGAAGATGTTGAGCAGTCAGTACGATGATTTGTCTGACGGTGGCTTTATGAGAAGGCGGGGACAGAAGGCGGGAGAATATGCATTTTGCTATATCGATGACATTATCGTATACTCTAACACAATGGAGGAGCATATCGATCATTTGTCCGATATATTCAGGCGCATCGGAGCTTTTGGCCTGAAGTGCAATCTAAAGAAGTGTCAACGTGCCAAGACGAGTGTGACATACTTAGGGTACGAGATCTCCCATAATCGAGTCTCGATATCCAAAGAGAAGAGGGAGGATATTATGAATCGACCGATACCAAAGAACCGCACTGAATTGCACTCATTCCTTGCGATGGCGCAATACTGTAGCCAGTTTATACCCGATTGGGGTGCAACACGGGCTAAGTTGGAGAAAATGATAGATTTTGGAGACTTTGAGAAGTGGGACGAAGAGGCTTTGCAAGCGTTTCATGCGCTCAAAGATCTCATTTACAAAGACCCGAAAGACGGAGGACTGGTGTTAACGATGCCAGACTTTACGAAACAATTCGTAGTCGATACAGACGCATCTAAGTTTGCTATTGGGGCTGTATTACAACAAGAGGATGAGGAGAAGAAATTACGCCCAATCATGTTTATTAGCAGGAAGTTGTGTGCGGCCGAGAGAAACTATTGCACAAGGCAAAGAGAGGCGTTGGCGGTAGTATGGGCCCTCAAGAGGCTCAGAGAGTATTTGTGGGGAGGACCTCAATTTACTGTCAGAACTGATCATCATAACCTGTTATGGTTGATGAATCATGAACAGACGGGACGGCTGGCGCGGTGGCAAGCGTTCTTGTCTTGTTTCGATTTTACAATGGTCCATCTACCGGGAAAGCGAAATGTGGTCGCTGATAGCCTATCTAGGCTAGAGTTTAACTCAGAAGTATCGGCGTTGGTGTCCACGGTGGAGATGGAAGACTTGTCCACTGACAAGGCGTATGAGGTCAGCCACATTGAGGCGATGGAGATGGCGAGTGGAGTCCGATATGACCGCACAGGTCTACGGTACAGTCCACAAGGCCCGGATCACGGGATATGTTGTGAGCTACATACCCAGGAGGACGCTGAGTGGTCCTATGAGGTATATGAGAATGCGAAGGCGAACATAAGAGAGGAAGAGGAGACGCAGGAAGTTTATGCGGAGCCTCCTCAAGAGCGGAGAAGTGACCTAGACGATGACCCGGAAAGAATCGGGGTACGGCTAGAAGATGGTACTATCCATATAGCCTCGCCTACCGCATGGAGGCAACAACAGGCTCAAGATCCGGAGTTTAAAGAACTGATACAGTTATATCAGAACCCGGATGAGCTACGGATGACGAAAGCGATCAAAGATCAGATGAAGGAGATGGGATGGAGAGATGGTCTACTGTGGTACAAGGGCCTTCACGGTCGCTATGCGTCACAGCCGGACAAATGGACCCTTTGGGTACCGGAGAGTCTGAGACGATTTATATTTGTCGCAGCCCACAATTGCCCACTTTTGGCGCATCCGGGTCGACAACGAACTCATATGTTCGTAGCGAGGCGATTCTGGTGGAAGAAGATGAAGGAGGAGATAGATCAGGCGGTGGATGCATGCATCCCGTGCAAGATAAACAAAACACCACTGAAGGCAAATTTCGGCCTGATTGGCGAATTTCCTCTTCATGCGGGGATGTTTGAGTTTATACACATTGATCATGTGGGACCTTTCCCAGAATCGAAGGATGGTTACAAATACCTCCTTACGGCTATTGACAGAGCCACCAACTATGTGTGGATCATCCCTGTCAAAGACGTTACCGGCAAGACGACGGCCGAGGCGCTGATCGATAGGATCATCTCACAGATCGGAGTACCAAGAAAGATATGTTCTGATCGAGGCTCGGACTTTAATAACGAGGTCATCGACAAACTATCTAAGTATTACGGGATGAAATGGCAATATGTTACTGCCTATAACCCGCGAGCAAATGGGAAAATCGAGCGGGTACACAGACCCCTCAAAGCCTCGCTAAAGATGTATTGCACGAAGAAGGAGAATCAAAGAGCATGGGTCGAGGCAGCACCATCATTTGCGTTTGCAATGAACTGTCTACCCTCTACTGCGTTAGGAGGCTCGAAGAGCTCAATCTCGCCATATCAGTTAGTATATGGGCGTGAGCCTGATATCCCGACTTCGCTCCTTCACCCAAAAGACACTTGGGCGGATGCGGATGAGTTGTTTGGGATGAGACTTAGAGTGAAGATGGAGGCGGAACAAATAGTCAGTGCGCATAGAGAGGCGGAGCGCCGAAAGACTGATGCTGAAGGGGTGCGACAAGCGCACTTGGAACAGATCAAGTTCCAGGTCGGGGATATTGTACTATTGTACCATCCTCAAGTCCCGAAGGGAGTCAGCTCTAAGCTGTTCACTCACTGGAAAGGACCTTATCAGATTATGGAACAGACGGGACCTCTGAATTACAAGATCAGGGGTAGAGGGAAGGTGCAAATTGTGAATGTAAGAAGGCTGATTAAGTATGATCCCTTCTTACTGGAAGATGAATCCGTTGAGGAGGCGTTAAAACGGATGAAGGATGATTTCAAAGAGGTGCCGCCCATCCACAAGGAGGCTGGCATAGACCAAGACGATGCTTATCGGGCACCGATAGCTGAGAAGGAGGAGAGTGAGGTGGACAGCAAGGAGAAGACTGACCGCATAAGCGCGGTGGGGACTCAGTCCAAGTCTCCGCGAGAGCATAGCGGAAAGAAGGAGAAGATCACAGAGGCGCAGCTAAGGAGAGAGCGGAATGATCTTATCAACGACCAACCGAGGAAGGCGATAAGGTCGATGAGATCAAAGGACGTCCACCAGGAGGAGGAGGGGACGGACACTGACCCAAACGCGGGCAACGTTGAGATTGTCCATGAGCGATGGAAGGAAGGCGATGCGATAGCAACCATCGCATGGGTGAAAAATGTTTTCTATCTGATGAGACCAGCGGAACAACATGTCGCTGATGACACTCTCTCAGACTTATACTTGATGCGGGTCGTGGCGGTCCCACGACAGATGCGTGTCACACGGACACTCAAATATCATCAGCCGCAAAGATAGTACAACCGATACTCCAGTTCTGGAGAAGTATGGACCCGGTTGAGGATCCAAATGCAAGACATTATCTGCCAGTATATAAAGACGGAAAAAGTCTCAAGACATGGGATGATACAATTACTCCCAGAGACAAGAATTACACTGCGTGGACCATTCAGACACTGCCAAGAGGAGTGCTTGATGTCCCTTTTGAATTATCGTTGGGCGGAATCCCTAATAAGATCTGGGACATTCTCGAACAGTCAAAGTTCGATCTGACTTTTGTTGGTGATCCTCCACCAGGCAAAGAAATCCGCGCCAGACGACGAAGGCAGTAACAAGGAAACTATTTTTCTTTATGCGTCTCAAACAAACTGGTTGATTGCCCACGGCGTATCATGATTTGATCATGCATCATCAGTTATCAATATGAATATTAAAAAGACTCAGTGATATAACTTGGCATTCGATCGCAACATACGAGTGCGAAAGGTCGATCGACGATGATACTACACCGTATACGGGGATCGCTAGTGTATTGAGCGATGGTGTTCCCGGGTATGACCCTTTCCAAGTCCTGGGATGATGTTCTCGAAAATGAAATGTTCTCTGAAACTTTCATTAAATTATTTTTTTCGATAGATTATATAATGTCGTACCTGAGCACTGTCAATCTCTACTTGTGTCCGTATATCGCAGGGTCGGGTACATACACCTCGACTTCGGATATAGCTATTAGGACTGCCCCCCTTATACTATATCATAGGATATCCGCCTTATACAAGGGTA
Source organism: Paulinella micropora (assembly GCA_019918135.1). Classification (NCBI taxonomy): domain Eukaryota; phylum Cercozoa; class Imbricatea; order Euglyphida; family Paulinellidae; genus Paulinella; species Paulinella micropora. The sequence goes on from WBZZ01002032.1 coordinate 106,765, forward strand.
TGTCAATAAAAAAAGACAATGTACTTACGATCTCCCTGTGAATAATAATAATAATAATAATAATAATAATAATAATAATAATAATAATAATAATAATAATAATAATAATAAGCTTCCTCAGACTATAGCATCAGATCCAGATCCTGGACATGTGCCTCCATTCGCTAATAATAATAATAATAATAATAATAATAATAATAATAATAATAATAATAATAATAATAGTGTATCTCCTGCCAATTGCTGAGCCAAAAGGCCATGTGCATCCAGTCCTCCATTCCATAAGGAAAGTCTCCACACCAATCGGTGGAATAAAGGAAGTGACGGCATAGAACATTACTCTAGGAGCTTTATACCAATCAGCCCATGGAAAGGACCGATGGATAAGCTCTAATGACACCCCCGCAAGGGCAGTTCCAACACTTCCAGACGGGCCGGTATGTTCAATGAAAATACTGGTCCAGACTGATCGGTATGTTCAATGAAAATACTGGTGGCACCGACGGGAATCGAACTGGCGACAGGGCCCAGATGGTAGAACTTGAACACTGGGCTATCACTGTGTCCAAATAATAATAATAATAATAATAATAATAATAATAATAGTGTATCTCCTGCCAATTGCTGAGCCAAAAGGCCATGTGCATCCAGTCCTCCATTCCATAAGGAAAGTCTCCACACCAATCGGTGGAATAAAGGAAGTGACGGCATAGAACATTACTCTAGGAGCTTTATACCAATCAGCCCATGGAAAGGACCGATGGCATATGTACTCCCTTATAATAATAATAATAATAATAATAATAATAATAATAATAATAATAATAATAACAATAATAATAATAATAATAATAATAGTGCTTCTCTGTCAATGGCTGATGCATTTCTGCATATGCGCCTCCATCAATAATAATAATAATAATAATAATAATAATAATAATAATAATAATAATAATAATAATAATAATAATAATAATAATAATAATAATAGTGCTTCTCTGTCAATGGCTGATGCATTTCTGCACATGCGCCTCCATCGTCTCACCCGTAAGGGGAGTACGAAGAATTGACGATAAGCTCTAATGACACCCCCGCAAGGGCAGTTCCAACACTTCCAGACGGGCCGGTATGTTCAATGAAAATACTGGTCCAGATGGATCGGTATGTTCAATGAAAATACTGGTGGCACCGACGGGAATCGAACTGGCGACAGGGCCCAGATGATAGAACTTGACCACTGGGCTATCACGGTGTCCAAATAATAATAATAATAATAATAATAATAATAATAATAATAATAATAATAATAATAATAAGAAGAAGAAGAAGAAGAAGAAGGAGATCAAGGGGGGAATACAGCACCACGTTGCTTGTATTTTTTATTAATAGTACGTTTGTTCTTGACATACTGCCGAAAAAAAAAGAAATTGAGGGAAGGAGTTCAAAATTTACAAGAAATGCTAGAGAATCCGCTTTCACGTGCCGTATGAGGATATATTTATCGTCTTTTAGCGTCTATCTGTGGGTCGATGCGCTGTGCTGTGTGGCAAGAATACATAGCGCATACTATTTGCAAAGAAATCAGAAGGTATATGACGAAAATGCTATTTCCGTCATAAAATCGGGAGGGGGTACTGTAGGCATCAACACCCGGATAGCCGGTAAAAAGTACATTTTCCTGGTGACAGGTGCACCAGCTTGTTTTTCAGTATTATTTGTCCGGATTGGACCTGATGCCATTTTATTCCTGGTCTGTTGCCGTTTTCCTTTTTTGGTTTCACTGAGCTAATATAACGAGATTCTCATCTTTTGAGGACTGTGTTTGGTTGTATTACAGACTTTTTACGAGCTATCGTTGGGGGCATTACATTACAGAGTAGTTGATAACCCGTAGTACGGCAACGACTTTTCGTTGCCTCCTACGGGTTGTAGATAACGAAATAAGCCTTCCTATTGATTTGGCTAACTTTCAATACAAGAGCACAAAACAGCAAAATAACAAAATCAAAATTTTCAAATCAATACAAGCAAACAGAATAAAGAAATCTCTCTTACTCTTTTTTAAAAAAGGATTAACGATAAAAAAACTTTCGTTATTCTTATTTAAAGATTAACGAAAAATATATTTATATAAATGGCAGACTATACAAGACCTAATTCTAAACAATTATATGAACAAAAAAATAGAGAGCAAAGGAATTGGAAAGCAACAGAAAAAATAAAATGCGAATGTGGCGCATATGTAGCAAGAGCGAACTTATCAAGACATAAGAAAACAAAGAAGCACATCAATAAATAAAAACGAAAATCAATAATATCTATAATCTAAAAGATTATAGATTGAGCACAAAACACCCCAAAGAGCCCAACCGCGCGCCTAGAGAAAACATATGTATATATCCGACACTTTTAAATTCCTTATTAAGTAAATAAAAAGTGTCTAATATAAAATGGTTAGAAAAATTACGAAAGGTGGTGTATATGTCTCTTCAGATAGAGTTTATATAAAATGGTGTGAGAATGGTGTGAAGAAGAAGAAAGAAATATGTATAACAAGAAATAGGTCAAAGGAAGAAGCAGAAAAGCAAGCAAGGGAGTTTTATGAAAAGGAAGTATTATCAAAATACGAAGAAGATAATAAAAATACAGATTACAAACAATTAGCAAAGCAAAAGAAATCAGAATGGAGAAAACAAAAAATTAAAGAAAAATATACATGTGTCTGTGGTAAGACTATTGGAATATACGGCAAATACACACACGAAAAATCAGAGTTTCATAGAGATTTCTTCGCGGAGAGAGATGAGATTATGATAGGCGGTCATAAAGTTGAACGTATATGTCGCAGAAACGACGATATAGAAAAGTATTATAATAATTAATTTCATGTTAAAGAGTAAAATTATATTACTAATATATATATACCATGGGAAGACACAAGAAATATCTAACACCTGAGGACAAACGAAAGGCCAACTCCGAAAAGGCTCTCGCATATTATAAGAGAAATAAGGATGAAATTAATCAAAAGAGGAAGGAGCAATTAAAAGAACGAAATAGAAAACTGAAGGAATATGAAGAAATGAAGGCAATCTTCGTCGCGTCGAAGATAGGAGCATAAGTTAAAGTCAATATATTGAGTAATCTCCGACATGTCGGAGATAGGTGCTATTTCAACTCAAAAGTTAATTCAACTTTTTTATGAATTTCATGTTAAAGGTAAGACATTCTCATATATATATAAAGGTAAAACAATTTAATATTTTTCTAATATTTTATATCTCCTTTGATATAATGCCACCACCCTTACCATCAACACCAAGACCAAGTGAAAATGTGAGGGAACTATTGAAGACTAGAGCGCATTTAAGGGAAACTAAGACACTATCTCGGACAAGTCCGAGATTAGCGAAGAAGCGAGAGGTAAAACTTATTGAGTTAAGACCAGTGCGAAATAGAGCCTTAAATTCACTCACATACCGCTTTAAAAAACTTGATATCAACTTCTATGATATGGATGAGATTGATTATACAATAATGAGAGCGGTAAGAGATGTTAGAAGCAGAGGTATGACAGAGAATGCGAGTATTCATGTCAAGTTTGCTTATATTACAGATATTGATGATGAAAAGTTTTATAGATGGAAAACTTTCAACGCAGTAAGGATAAAGGATATTGAAAATTTATTTAATGCCATTTATCAATACAATGAGGAAAATTTAGAAGCCAGTGCTAATGGATACGACCGCTTTATTCAATTTATGAGGATTGAATTTATTCAGGAAGACGGAGGTGGTTGTAATCTCTCAGGAAGTGATAAAAAACATAGAACGGATGAAGGAATACATATTAATCCACGAAGTAGAGGTAATAATTGTTTCTTTCAAGTCAATAAAAAGATATTAAAATTTGCTATTAACAAAAACAAGTGTAATGAAATTAGAAAAGAATTTAATCTTGAACCTAATTCATTCATACCTTTCTCGGTTGGTTTTGAAATCTTAAAAAAATATTGTATTGAAGGGAAATATTTTGAATTGACTGACGCGACAAGCAAACAGACATTTAAAAATTATGAAGACCCTTTAATTACCGCTGATGTGCTTTGTTATCTCAAAGAAAATCATTATTTAGGTTTTATAACAAGAAACAAAAAGAAATGCCCCGATTGTTATAAAACATACTTTGTTAAACATACTTGTAATGAGGACAGACAATCATATGTTGATGGGATGTTTAAAGATAAAAGAAGATTATTAACCAGATTTGTTGAAATGAAATATAACAATCAAGATGAGATTTTTCATTATGATTTAGAAACATATAGAAATGAGGCTGAAATCCATACCGCGTATATAGCAGGTTATACGATTGCGGATATCGGTTTTAAATATGTCGCTGGCGATGATTGTATTTCAAAACTAATTGACATAATCTTTCAATATGCGGAGAAATTAAAAAAGAAGAAACCGAAAGCCACATTATATGTTAATGCTTTTAATGGAAGTAAATTTGACCATTACTTCTTACAAAAAGAATTTATTAAAAGAAAAATAAAAGACACTTCATTGATTAATAATGGTGCCATTATTTCAATGGAATATAAAAATATGAAATTTTGGGATATTTCTAAGCATACTGAAGGAAGCCTAAAAAAGAACCTTGAAAGTTTGGGATGTAATGTTTTAAAAGGCGATTTTGACCATGACAAAGCAAAACGATGGGAAGAGATGGATGATGGAATGAAAAAAGAATGTTTGGTGTATTTAGAAAAGGATGTTATGGGGTTGAAAGAATTATATGAAACATTAAATGAACCAATATTTGAAGAACATAAAACAAATCTTTCTGAATTTATTTCTACGTCTTCTTTAACCTTTAATCTTTGGAAAAAGAAGATACGTAAAAAATATAGAATATATCTCCCAAAAGTAAATCAAGAAAGTGATTTTAGAAAGGCTGTATATGGTGCTAGAACTTACCCAAGCAAAAGGAGATTTATCTCAGAACAATATCAAAAATACATAAATGGTGAAATTGACTTTGATGAGGTTGTAGATTATCTTATTGATGCGGATGTCGTAAGTCTTTATCCAACGGCAATGCTTGAAAATTATATGACGGGTGAAATAAAGGAATGTGAAGGAGAAATGGAAGGGAAAATGGGTATATATAACGTTGATTACATATCTCCAAAAAATCTATTACACCCACGCGTGCCTTTTCGCGATAGTAAAGGATGCTTAAAATGGGAGTTAAGAGATATGAAAGACCAATGGCTTACAAGCGTAGATATTGAAGATATGATTGAACTCGGCTACCAAGTCAAAATCAATCGTGGATATTACACAGAAGGAGCCGAACCAGTATTCAAAGAGTATATATCGGACTTATTTAAGAAAAAACAAAACTCAAAGAAAGGAACACCGCAGTATTTATTGGCGAAGTTATTTATGAATGCTTTATATGGAAAGACAATTCAAAGACAGATAAACTCAGTGAGTAAATATATTTCTAAAAATCACGAATACTGGAAATTCTGGGCTAAACACGTGATAACAGATATTGAGAAATTTGATGAGGCGAATGGTGAATTATGGCTTATCTCTGGAACACCGCGCGACGAACAAATAATAGAAGATAAAATTACAAAACCCACTCAATACGGGGCATTTATATTAGCATACAGCAGACGAATTATGTATAAATATATGACGGAGGCTAATCCAGACAACAATCTAGAAAATGATTATTATTATACAGACACAGACAGCATTCAAGCACATGTAAAAACGATAGAAAAAATAAGAAGATTTAGAGATAAAACAATCGGTGGAATGGATGACGACCTCGGAACTAATTGTAAGATAATAAGGGGTATATGGGTAGCACCAAAATTGTATATGTTAGAGTATATAAAGAAGGATGACAAGAAAACACATTTCCACTTTAGAGGAAAAGGATTGGACTTGAAGAAATTAAATCCTGCTTCATATGAACTAATGGACAAGGGCGAAAGCCTGACAAACACAAGAGACTTCATAATGAAGAAGATACACACGAGCAGAAACAGCAAACAGCAACACATTGAACACTTTAGCATTCAACACCAAAAGAATGTTGTAAAAGTTGTAAATAAGGCGAGATGGTGCGGACGAGATTTCTATACTGATAATGATAGCATTCCGCGAGGATACCATATAAGGACATAAAAGAATTAATTATTAAAAATAAAATAAAATAAAAAAATTATTTTTTCCATAAAAAATTTTCGTCAGTCTATATACACCAATGTCCGCCCTCACCAGACTATGCGAGAAGTTTGAAAAACTCTCTATTGAAAATAAAAATGAAACCTTCACATTGAAAGTTATCCAAAAGGTAATTCAAGACCAAATAAAGGCAATTGAAAATGCGCGGGCTGGCAAACCAAAGGATACTTTTCCATTTGGTAAGTATAAAGGTAAGAAAATTCAAGATATAGCGGTTATTGATAAGCCATATCTTGAATGGGTTATGAAACAGCCTTGGTTTGAGAAATTTACCGACATTAAAAGTGAAGTAAAAAAATATTTACAATAAAAAAAAATATTAATAGTATATCAATGACAGACCTAAGCACAAAGCAGGACTACTTGAATGAAATTGAAAAATGGAACATTGACAGCGAAGTTAAGAAACCCACTATTAAATGGACTAAACCCGACATTGTTTCTTTCTATGAGCAATATAAACCCAATGTTGGGATTTCCAACATAGATGATAATGTGAAAGTAGTTATTCCGTTGGAGGCTATAATGGACGAAGAGCAGAGCACTCCTTTTATGACTGCAGATTTAAAAGAGACTGGTATCACCGAAATAAAGGCTAATGTAGGGGTAGAAATTGCAAAGAAAGAAAAACAACAACACGAAGCAGACATTTTTCTTCAATATGGTAAGTATAAAAAAATGAAAATTGAAGATGTCGCTAAGATTGATAAACCATACCTTGAATATTTAATTCAACAACCTTATTTTAATAACAAAGATGCGGTAAAAAAATATTTGTGATGATATTACATTGTCTTCCACTAAATTTTTTTTGGCTTTACCAATCCTCTATAAAATTAGCGATAATATTGACATTTCCACCATTATTACTAGTAGTAGAAACCGATTTCTGTGTAAAAGTTAATACATCACTTGGAGACAGATAAATATCATAATTTCTTAGATTGATTTGTTGAGTTGAATTAGCATTAACATATATTTTAAAAATCGTCGTTCCGTTGGCGATAGCAGTCGCTGTTGTGTCGGTATCAACTATTGAATATTTCGTATCTACATCCGCATACACTGCTCCAGTTAATGTTCCATTAACCACCATTCTGACGACATTAGTTTTTGAGTCTTCATTACTGATGCTTATTAATGATGGATACACTAATGAATAATTGTCTAAGTTAGCACCAGCACTATCATATTTAGCCTTATTTCTTATACTCAATATCGGTCTTTCCGTTGTGTGGGCTACTTCAGCACCCTCAATTGAATTCGTTATACTTGTATTAATAGTATTCGTTCCTTCAATGAATAAACTGGCACTCGCCGTTTTAAGAATTTGTATTCCAGTCTTTGCATCATTTCTCATGACTGCCGTAAAAAGGTAATGTTGTATTTCGCAGGCTTACACCTTCATTCGCATTCGCATACTCAATCATATGAACTAATTGAAATAATCCTGTTATGGGATTTTCAATATAGAACTTAATTGCACCAAAACCAAGATACTGAAATTGAATTTGAAATACATTTCCTTTGCTCCAATCTAAGGCTGGCATAGCATAATTTCCATCGCATGGGTCGTCCCAGTCTTCTTGGTCAATATAATCTACAGCATTTCCCAAACAATGTGCGATATTCATTCCTGCTTGATTTTTGTAAAAATAAAATCCATCATTAAGGTCATTTCCTATTCCAATAAATGAATAGTAATCTTTTGTATCATCCGTTGTCCATATAGCAGTAAAGCGGGCAAGGACACCCATTCCAGTTCTATATTTTATTCTCCTTTTACTTACTAATCCAGCATCTGCCGTTGCATTAGCAGTTGTTTTCAATTCAGCCATATTATTCAAAAATGACACAGACGATTTTGTTTCTGTTTTTGTCCATATCCTAGTATTAATGGTATATGGAAAGATTTATTGTAATACTGGTGTTAATTGACCTACTACTGCTTCACCAAAAGCGGTTTTTGAATTATTTGTTTCAATATTACCATCATATCCAACACTGACATTTATAAATTCGCCGTCTGGATTTTGTGCTATCAAATTTCGTTGGTGGGACATTATATATTAATAATAAAAAAATAAATTAACTAACAAAATTAATAATCGCCTCTTACGACATCAAAATTTCAATTCCCTTCACAAGCACACTTCGTTGAAGAATGGCAAAAGTGTAATGGTTAAGATTGTTTCCAGCAGTAGTTGAAACGAACTCATATCGCCTCTCAGTGTCAAGGCTCAGACCACTCACCTCATACCCGTCAGTATCCTTATCACAAAGCGGGCGGTTGTTGTCCCAAGTATCAACATGAAACCAGTTGTAATGATAGACATCGCTGTTTAGGATAGCACTACCCTTCAACTTATCCTTCAAAATCATATAGTCTTCATTCTCAGAGGTGTCAATGTCAAATTGTTGAAGACGAGAGCCATCCAGAGTTGTATAGTATGAAGTAATTTTTGCATCCGCTCTGTTATCATTGTCAAAAGCGGTATTTTTATTTTCATCGTTGTGGAATGCGGAAGTATAAATTCTTCTAATTCTCTCACCCTGTGAGCGGTTCATTTTTACAACGAAATTTTGACTTCCTGTTGAGAGGTTCTGCTTCCAAGAGATAGGGTATTCAATCTTAAATGGGAAACCTTCTCCCGCAATCTTCTGCTGAACACCAAGGACGACATTTGGGTCAGTCTCTACGGCAAGAAACAGATTTAAGTTTGAAATAGTAGCACCAACAGCCACCTGTGCAGCACCAGTAGAAATACTGCTCGCATCAGCTCCATAGAAAGTAGAGCGGTTAGTTCCCTCCCACACAATTCGCAAATCAAGGATTTCATTAAAACCGATAGTCTTATCTAATTCAAAAATAGTTCCAAAAATCATACCCAACGGAAGTTTAACTTTAATGACAGGGGTAGCAGTTCCATTACCGCCTCCTTCAAAATACTTAGCCTCCCCATACTCAACATTGACAAGACTATAGGTTCCAGCAGTGCTATCGGCGAGAGCGGTATCATTGTTGCGACGAGCATTCACACTAGGCACTTTGTAGTATGCTTGAATGGCATCTCTTACAGTATCATAGGCTGCTGCGGTATCAATCGTTCGCCTTTGTGCTCTAGTTCCAACATCAATCTTTCCAGCATTACACTTTTGAAGCATAGCCCCGCTAGATACACCACCACCGTGGTTTTCAAGTGCCATAAATTTTTCATATTTAATTTCAGGCTTCCAAATCATCTTAGTGTAGTTGCCGACGTGTTGAAGATTACACAAATATTGACCGCTTCGGCTTCGCAGTTCAATTCTTTGTATCATAGGCAAGCAGTCCATAAACATACGATTATAACCAGCAGATGCGGCAGGTGTGTAAGTAAATCGCAAGACAGACCTCGCAAGGTTCAAAGGACGAGTAGGGATTTCAAAGGTGCTTTCATTTCCACCAGCAGTTGTAATGTTAACATCAGCCGACCCTTCACGGGCAGTAAGTTTGTTCAATTCATACTTACCAGTGAGCAGTTCCTTAGTCTGATGGACTAGTTCTCCTCCGTATTGGACAGGCATTTTTTTCTTTTTTTTTGAAGTGTTGTAAATTAACTAATTCACAAGAATATATTTATAGAAAAAAATAAATAATTCAAAATTAAAATATCTTTACCTCGCTTTCAACAAATTAAAGAATGAATTAAATAAACTAAAATAATTAGTTTCACGATAAACCAATAAAGTCATAACTATTCCCAAACCATTAAGATTTATTGCTTGGTCGTTTTCGTCCGTCAAGTAAAACCTGAATACATTGTTTGAACTAGCGGACAATGTTTTACCATACTCAGACCCGCTTCCATCATAAATGACAGAGCCGAAAGGAATTTCGTTTGCTGTGTATATTTCTTGTAGCACGTGATTATCTCCTTCACCAACTAAGTCCGATTGAAGATACAGAGTTTTTTCGCCAGTTAGAATAATTACATTTGGCGATTTAATAAAATCATTGGCAAAGAAATATGTGGAATTTCTATCAAACCCCATTACTTCGTGAATACGGGTATCAGCATCAAATATAAACCGCGGTTGAATACCTCCGTTATTTGAAACACTGAATGTTAATTTGCCATCTTCTGGTTCTATGTTGGTATTATTACTGGATACAACATAAGTATAATTATTTGGGCTGTCTGCGGTTAGTATCTCCGACAACTTATTTTTTAGATTGTTCATTGTGTAGTTTCCCTCAGGTATCGTAATTAAAGCCTCATACCCGTCTTCAGATAATGTAAAAGTATTATACGGAGAGGCTACGGAGTAATACGACTTCGGCACATAGATATGAAGAATTTTACAATGTGTGGGATTGTCCAGTGATTTTAAGTTTATTTCGTGTGTAAAGTCGCTATCTGTGCCTGTTATTCTGTTTTTACTATTTATGTAATAATACCACTTGACCTGCCCCCTTTGTAATCCATTGATTGTCTAAATTCCAACTTTCGCTACGCTTTCGTTGGTTTTAGAAAATCGTTTTCCTATATTATTAAATATATTTTTTTCAAAATGAAGTTTGTAAAACACACGAGAGTTGCGGTAGCAACGAGAGTGTGAATTTACAAATAGGTATCAAAATTACCATATCCATTCTGTGCTTTCAACTTTTCCGCTTCTTCTTCTTTTAGGTCTGTGAAACCCGAACTAAACTTAAATCGGTTGCCTTTCGCCCGCTCCATTAAAAATCTCATACTATGCCAACCGCACGTGTCTGAGGTGTTGGATTGTTGTTTTACTTGATTAACCTTCATTAACAAATAACTATCGGGGTGGCTTTTATCTATTAGCCTTTTCATTTGTTGCTGAAAGTATTCCGTTGGTTGGTAAAGTGCTAATGGGTCATACACTTCAACACTCCTGTCTTTATCTAGACTTACCCATATAGCAATCCAATGAGACCCCGCTTGTTTGTGATTGTCCAAATTCATAATAAATCCGTATCGCTTTCTTTTTTCTGGATTTAGTTTGTAGATTTCATCACTGGCTATTGCTCCGAGATACCATCCATATTTTTTCATTATGTCATCTATTTCATTAGTCATTAGCCCCCTCCCTTCTCCTTGCTGATATTCATCAACTACATTTTCATCCAATGTTGAATTTTCATTTAAATTCAACATATCACTCATTTTCGTTTGTTGATGAACATCGTCTATGGGTTTTTCAATATTACTCTCCCCATCGATGTTTACAAACCGCTCGGTAGTCGCAGACGGGAGAGCGGATTTGTGAATATCATCTGGTGGCGGTGGTAGCGGTTGGAGCATCCCTTCATCAACATTTAAATCCGCTGAAACTTGTTTATCTACATTTGGGTCTATTGTCATTTTGTTAGTTAGAGTATTTACAAAATCATGTTTGTTCATTGTGTGTTTCCAATCTTTGCGGGCTAAGTATTTTTTTATTTTCGCTATTGAAAATACCTTATCAATTAATTCATTTAATGTCTTCGCTCCACTACCTTTTTGTTCAGTAATACCCATATACTCTTCATATCTAGCATAATCCGCCACTTTTCTTTTTACGTTTTTCACCTCACTTCCAACATCAATATTAAACCTTTTAATCATGTTAATTATCCAATTTGAAGTGTCTTTGTAATTTAATTTTTTATGTCCATCACTATCTAGTCTCTTTTTTAAAGCCTGTGCTAACTCTTTTATGGTGATGGTTGGGTGATAAGTTTTTGAAAATCCAGAGATTAAAAATTGATTAATTTGTAAATTTTCAAGATGCTTACCCTTTTCTTCCACTTTCTTTTTTTCCTTTTCAAGTTTTTCTTTATATTCTTCTGCTAACTTTTTCTGTTCTTCTAAAGATGTCGCTGTGGCTATAGCCATCTGAATATCTTGACTGGCTTTTTGTAAGTCTTTGAGACTCATCTTTTTAATGAATTTATCTGTATATCCTGCTAATTTCAGTGTTTCAATATCTTTCTGCTTTTGCTTTTTTTCTTCCTCATATTGCTCTTTTGTTTTCAATGGTGCTTCATCTCCTAAATCAGGTAAGGCTGGTGCTTGTGGCGGTGCTTGTGGTTGTCCCTGTTGTGGTGGGGCTTGTGGTTGTCCCTGTTGTTGTGGCATGATATATTGATACTGCTGTGGCGGTGGCATAATAGCCAATCTTTGGTTCCTTTGCTGTTCGTATTGTAAATCCTCTATGAGTTTTTGCTCCCTTCTTAGTTCTCTGTCTTTTTGTTCTTGTCGTTCCTTGATATCGGATAGTTCATTGCGGTGTATCCTTGCTAACTCATCCTGCCTTTCCTTAGCATCGGCTATGTCTTTTCTTTCTTGCCTCTTCTTTTCTTCTTCAGCATCCGCCTGTGCTTTTTTCTCTTTTTGGTCTATCTCATCAATCTTTTCGTATTTCTCCTTCTTAAGTTTGTCTAAGTGGTCATTAATGGCGGTTCTCGTATTTTGTTCAATTTCAGATAGGCTTTGGACTTTCCTCTTATCTCCGACATGTCGGAGATTATCTTCTTTTCGCTTAGGTGTAAATCTCCGACGTGTCGGTAATCTCGGACGTGTCCGAGATTGGGGGCTTAAGTATTTCATAAAAAGTTTAACGATTTGAAGTGTGCTCATATCATTTGTTTTTTTACCAAAATTAAGATAATATTTTTTACCCTTCTGGATAATATACGGCTTCCCGCTTTTGTTTCTATAAGCCCGCGGTGGTCTTACCTTTGCCTTTTTTATTCGCTTAGTCTTAGCCGACATACTATATCAGCAAAAAAATATTTCCCAATAATTTCAATTGATATTTTTTCAAAACTTTAAGGCACCACGTCCGCTCTGCCTACCATATCCAAGTTTCGCGGCGGTAGAGCCTATACGAGACGCATATGGAACCCCGACATCACCAAGGGCATTCGCAGTCTTTGAAATAATCTTGTTATCACGAAGAAATTTATTCACTGCCATTGCCGTCTTACCAACACGAGCCCAGTTAATTTTACCGCCAGCCTGCCCCTTGCCCTTCTTCCTCCCTGTTTTCTTTTTACCTCCAGCCATTGTGCTTGAGTTAATAGTTCGTTTGCCGATTGTTGGAATGACTTCAACACGAGTTGTTTTAACTACCATTATACTATGAAAAAATATTTATTAATTCTAAAAATATTATTTTAATGATATTTATCAACTACGCTCTCATTCGTTTCACTCATTTTCGTTTGTTGATAAACATCGATGTTCGTAAAACACACGGGAGCGGTAGCGGGAGTGTGGATTTACGAATATCATTTTAATCTGTAAGCAAAGTTTTTTCTTAACTCATCATCTACACTTGAAACATATAAAAAGTTAAATCTCTCTTTCGTCGCCTCGTGATACTTTTGAAGAAAATAATCAAAATCAAAAGATAAGTCTAAGTGTTTATACACGAGTTCCATTTTGTCCTGAGATTGGGCTGGAAAGATTAATAAATAATCTAACTGCTTAATTGCTTCTGGCCGTAGGTCGTTCAGATACTGACTAGACATAATCACCTTTGATTTATAGTGCCTATTCTTTTTTAACAAATCACTAACTGACTTGTCTCTCAATCCACTTCCTAAATCATCCAAAACAAAAACAACCTCTGGCGAAATATACTTACTTGGTCTTTCTTTCGGTGCTTCATTTGTCTGTTTCTTTTTTTCTTCTTTTCCAAAGTATAAAAATTGTGGTTTCTCTATTTCCTCTTTGTCTTGTTTTACTTCTCCTTCGTGCTCTTCATCCTGCCTGTTCAGTTTGTCTAGTTCATAGTCTATCACATTCACCCCGTCTGATTTGAGAAAGGTATAAATCGCCATCGGGTTGCCTCTGTTCTTAAAGTGCTTTACCATTGCTTTATAAATGTAGTCCTTGTGAATTGTTGAAGCGATAATGACAATACGGGTTTTTTTGTCTGTTGTCCGTTTCAGTATTTCAAATAGTGCTGTCGTCTTACCGCTCTTCTTACGGGCAAGTAGAAATATGTTGGCATACGGCTCATTAAATAATTTATAACCCTTGGCCTTTTTGTTTCCATCACCCTCTTGTTTTACTGGCTTCACCTTGACAATGTTTATTTTCTCCATCCTATATTCTACCCTACGAATTCCAAACACACAACAATTCGCCCCGCTAAATTTCCTGTGTCAATATTTCCGCTGTCAGTTTCAAGGATTTTAAATGTATATTGGCCGTCAGTCCATCCTACAACACCCAAATTATAACCGAGATTTGAAATGTTTGCTATATTACTATCCGCGAATGTTCCAATAATTCCAATTCTATCCATGTAAAGAATTCTGGTTTTGGTTTCGGTCTGGTCGTTCATATAGTGGATAAACTTAACATTCATTTTGGTGGGTGTGAATGACATTTGGATATTCTTATTAAATGTTTTGCTTCCTCCCGCAAAATCATTGCTCAGAAAAATAATCTTTTGGTATTTATAGTCAGTCATGGTTATATTACTACTCATAAACTTTTTAATAATCAAAATATTTTCGCGGACTGCCTGCGACTTTTACTCACGGATAAGTGAAAAAAAGAATATAAGTTGTGTTTATTGTATTCAAAAAGGTATAGATACTAAATTTAAATGTGTGTATAAGCCAATGTCAGATTGGTGTATTAGTTTTGATGAAGCCCTGCCTTTAATGTGTTCGGGTAGTGATGCTTCTTGGTATAAAATCCACTTATACGAGTGCTCACTTCTTTGAAGAAGGTGATGGAAGGCATATCCCAATCAAAAGTGTTAAAATACCGACATAAGTATTAGCAACCTCACAAGGTAAGTTCTTTTCAGATAGCCTTACGATACAAAGGGTTATAATGGAGATAATGATACCCATTTGAAATAAGTATTTAATAAGTCGGCTGTCGGTTGGTCTATTTTTCATACAACAGCACGACCAGTTATCTTCCAATTCATGCTCTACTTTTTTTTCCTCATTCTTCAATGAAATATCCAAAACGCGGTTCTTCAACTCTGGTGTTAGTTCTCCATCTGCCATATCAATGAGTGGAGGTGGGGGGTGTAATCTAGGGGGCATTAGAAGGTTCTGCTACTAAATTGATAATCTTCGACTTGTCGAAGATACCTTGGTCTTGTAATATATTCATAAGATTTTTATTTTCTTTTTCTAAATTATCTACCCTATCTCGGACATGTCCGAGATTATCCACAATATGTTGAAAAGCACTGACCAGTATTGGTATGAAGTCAGTGTATGATATACCTTCAAAGTTTCCATTTCCATCGCCTGCTTTTATTCCACTTTCAGATACAAATTCTGGAAATACTTTTTTTACTTCATCCGCAATAAATCCGTGGTTCTTTTTCTGTTTCTTTTTGTCTGATTTCAAATAATATGAACAGCAGTTTATTTTCATAAGTTTCTCACAACATCCCTCACAGTCTAGTGTTTTAATATCTGATTTTAGCCTCCTGTCTGAACCAGAAGACCAAACATTCGCTCCTGCTGCCATAAAAACATATCCTGTATTGTTTTCACCATTTGATAGTGAAGTTGACCAAGCGTGTAATAAGCCACCTGTATTCATTACTACCGCATAACCCGATGAGTCTCCTGCTTTCATAAATATTTGTGGGTTGGTCGTATTGCCTGGTCTTTTTCTTAATGTTAAAAATCCGCTGGATGCTGTTGTTAGGCTTGTATCACTCTGAGCGTAGATTACTCCTGTTCCCCTAGCATAAAAATTTAAATCTTGGTTTGTGCTGCTCCCCGTAGCATATATTGAATTATAACCAAAACCAACTCCCTGCGTCCCGTTGCTGTGTCTGAATTCGACACCAGCAGAAGATGCTCCAAGATTGGCTGTGACATATAACCCGACTGGTGTAGCATGAGACCCACTTCTTGCTTCTCCTCTTATATCTGCTGTGCTATTAACAACAGATATACCCGCATTCGCCGTTATTGCCTTTGAAGCAGTGATTGCTGTGTTGTTTATTCTAAATAATTCATTTGTTGCAGCATAGTAAAATACGTGGCTATCCGTTGAAGCATTAACATTATAAATTAATGTATTACTAGCAATACCAAATCCATAAAATCCAGTTGTTGAAGGTGTTCCACTATCATATAAAACCAGTTTATTATTAGCAACAGCACTTCTATCAATAATCACACTTTTACCCGCTCCTACTACTATATTGTCGCTTGTTGTTAATGTTGTTGTTGATATACCCGCACTAGCCGTTATTAATCCCTTTGTCCATAAAGTCCCGTTTGCCCCGTTTAATGACATTAACAATTGTTCGGACGAGTTCTCCCATATAAATCCGTCGGTTGAAGCATTACTTACCCTAAATCTAATCGCGAAAGAAGTAAAATCGTTTCCAGCAACCGCAGACCCTCCCGCTAGACTTCTGGTATTTGTGGCTCCCCCATTTGAAGCCATATAAATGCCATAACTGGTGTTGCCAGTGTCCCACAAAAATATTCCTCTCGTATTACCTCCATTCGTATTTCCTTGTATAACTATGCTAGACCCTCCTGTCGCTGTTAATAATCCGCTTGCGGTTGCTGTTGTTGTTGATATACCCGCGGTTGAAGTAATTGTCGTTCCTGTTATTGTTCCGCCATTTGTTATATTGTTTGAGTTCATATCTAAGGCTCCATAAAATCGCATACCGCCAGCATTGTTGAAACGGACGATGTCAGACGAAGCACTTTTATTATCCAAAAGTTTTGAAATATAAAGTCCCGCTCCTTTTACATCAGATGCTACATTCGTGAATACATAACCTCGTTGGTTTGCGGTTCCACTTGTAGCAGTATTTAGAGTAAATAAGAAATATTGGTAATCCCCCGTTGTCTGACTGAAAAAGATATCACCTCCATTTTGGTTTAATATCCTCGCCCCATTATATGTTATATTTCCACCATTAGTGATAGTTTGATTATTAAAATCGGCATTGTTCGTTAAAGTTAGATATTTTATCGTAGTGCTCGCACCATTAAATGTTTTACTTCCTGTTATGGTTTGGTCTGTTGATAGTTTTACATTTTGCCCGTCCAATGTGTCCGCATAACCTTTTGTCGCTCCGTCTGTTGATAATGTCGGAGTTCCAAGGTTCGCTATTTTGCTACTATTACAATCTAACCCCGAAGCATTTACCCAACCGACTATTGCACCATCAATAACGAAACTTACTTTTTTCGCATTTATTTCAAAGTTATAATTCACGCCCGTGCCCATATTAAGGCATCCAATAGTTCCTATGTTTGCTGTGGAGTTAAAGACCACGAATGTTCCTTTTGTTGTCGCATTCGTTGAATTTCCTGTTATTTCAAGGGCACTGCTAAATGTCTTAATTCCTGCTATGGTTTGGTTTCCTGTTAGTTTCACATTTTGCCCGTCTAATGTATCTACATAACTTTTATTCGCCCCGTCCGTTGTTGCTGTTGGTGTGGCTAAGTTTGTAATTTTGTTGTTATTCAAAGATAGTGTAGTGCCAGTTGCGGTTATAATTACATTATTACCTGAATATAACTCAACATACGAACCCGTTATTTGTATAGGATAATAGGCCGCGGTTGCTATTTTTTGTGCGGTAATCATTCCTATATTTGTCGCTGTATCAAAGGCAATACCGATACCATCAAAAGCGGTTGGAGCAGTAGCACCCCGCACTTCTATTGTTGAAGTAAATTTTTTATTCCCTGCTATGGTTTGGTCTCCTGTTAGTTTTACGGCCGAAGTATCAAGAGTAGAAACATCAACACCATCAACAAGATTAACATTTGTTATACTTTGGCTTTTCATATCAATCCCCGCACTAGCATTTATTATGTTGCTGAATGTTTTGGTTCCTGCTATAGTTTGGTCTCCTGTTAGTTTAACGACAGAAGTATCAAGGGTGGATACATCAATACCATCAACATTACCAACATTTGTTATTGAAAATCCTCCCATATTTAAACTGCCCGTCATAGCCGTTGTGCCGTCCTTTGCCAGTTTCGTATCGGTATATGCTTTTGTTGAAGCATCGCCGTCATAGAATGGTGCGGGCAGTCCGCTGATTGCTGTCGTGCTGTTAAAATTTAAAACATTATTTGTCAATGTCATTCCGCCCCCTGTTGTTGGAGCAAAAAGTATGGACGAGCCTACAATAGTTAGTGGATAGCCCGTTGCTCCACCTGCCTCCGACGAATAGATAGAGCCCATATTATTGTTGTAATTGAAGAATAATTTTCCTGTGTTTGATGGATTTGAGTCTTTTACGGCCACATAAGTAGTAAATGTTTTGTTTCCTGTTATAGTCTGGTCTCCTGTTAGTTTAACGACCGAAGTATCAAGAGCAGAAACATCCACCCCATCAACATTACCGACATTTGCTACATTAAAACCCCCCATATTTAAATCTCCAAACATCATAGCGAGACCATCCAATCTAAGAAAAGGTGAAGCAACATTTCTCCATTGCCCCGTGCTATAAATGAGTAGTTGGTTATCGGCGGGTGTGCCTGTTATGATTACATCACTTAAAGCATCTATTGATTTAGTTGTTATCCTTGTGTCAAAATCTGTATTAGCCCTTGCTGTGGTGTAGTATAAGTTAGTTCCTTCGTTTAAGTTTGTTGTGCTCTTTGTTGCTAATTGAGTGTCAAACCTAGCATTAGTATAATATAAATTGGTGCCTTCGGCTAGGTTAGTTGTTGATTTAGTGGTTAGTCGCGCATCAAACCTACCATCAGTATAGTATAGATTAGTGCCTTCTTTTAAGTCCGTCGTTGATTTTAAAGCCAACCTCGCATCAAATCGTCCGTCGGTGTAATAAAGATTTACGGGGTCAGCATCTTCTGGCACCCTATCTGTATATAAGCCCACTATGTTTGTGTTGGTAAGGTCTAAATTTTTAATATCTAGACTATCAACTGCGATTTCTGATAAACCTAGTAAGGATTTATATTGACTACCCATTGTATAGATATTTTAGAATTGCGCTTCGTGCTGTCGCACTATCGCTTATTCTAAAACATCGGAAAAAAATTTAAGAAAAAATTAATGCTAAACGATGTTTATCAATATCTCAAACAAGTTTGAGATTACGTAAATGAGCAAAGCGAATGAGAGTGAAGTTGATAAATATCAAATAAATAATTAATTTGTAAATACTAAAAATATAAAAATCTTAGTATAGAATGCCGTCCGCTGAAGCAAGTCGTAAGAACTGGGGTAGTGCTGTGGAAGGAATAAAAGCGAAAGCGAAACAACGAAAGATGGAGCACGCCAAAAATGTATTAGCACAATATAGAAATGCTGTAAAGCAAGAAGATGAAGATATGGAGGAACGAATAAAACAAATTGAAGAAAATAAATTGGCTAGGGATATTATCAATGAACAAGATAAGGATAGTCCAGAAGAGCAAAGTGAGAGTGAGGATGAGGTTGATTTCACTGACTTAATAGCAGAAAAGATGGCTAAGATGAAAATCAAAAGAGCGAAGGCAGAAACTAAGAGAGCGAAGAAAAATAAGAAACCAGAGCCTGAGCCAGAGAGTGAAGAAAGTGAAAGCGAAAGTAGTGATGAAGAAATCAAGCCTAAGAAAGGTAAGGGTAAAAAATCAAGTAGTGTAAGTGTAAAGGTATATAATCAATCTTCAGGTGCTAAGAAAGAAAAAAATAATGATGTTGAAAAATGCTTTTTAAAATTTTAAAAGATATTTGTAAATCTTACACTCCAATCTCAAACTTGTTTGAGATACACCGCTCCCGTGTGTTTTACAAACATCGAACACCGATTTATTTTAAACCATAAAGAAAAAACGATGTTTTAGAATAAGCGAGAGTGAAACGAAAGCGCCATTCTAAAATATCATGGACTATAAACATACAATTATTAATACACAGAATGCGGAATATCTCCAACCAGTAAATCTCCGACATGTCGGAGATAGAGATAAGGGTCAACTTGAGGACACACCAACGGGAGAAACAAAAAAGACAAAAGAAGAAGAAGCCCTTGAAATACACCACCAAAAGAAAAACCCGAAAATATGGAACACGATATGGGTAGATAAACCATTAGACCAAGTTTTCTTAGACTTAGCGGATATGAGTAAGATAAAAGATAAGAAAGGCAATAAGGGCTATGCTTGGATGCTCGTTTGGATAGATTGTCATTCAAGATTTTTAATAATCATACCATTAAAAAATAAAACAGCGAAAGAAGTATATTATGCTTTAAAGTCTATACCTTATAAACCGAAGTCAATTACTACCGACAGCGGAGGAGAATATAAAGGTGCTACTCGTGATTATTTTATTGAAAATGGAATTAAACACGATGTCGTTGAAGTTGGCGACCATAGAGCGCTTGCGGTTGTTGATAGAGTGATAAGAAGTATTAGAAGGTGGTTGGATTTATTATTTGAAACTAATAGAAATTTTGACTGGGTAAGTTATATTCAAGACTTAGTAAATGCGTACAATCATAAAGTTCATAGAGGAATTCAAGCCAAACCTGTGGATGTCTTTGCTAGAAGAGATAAAAATAAACAGAAAATAACACGTGATAATTTAATAGATGAATTCAATGTAGGCGATAGTGTCCGTAAGGAAAACAAGAGGAATGTTTTTTCAAAAGGCGGTAAGACATTCTCTAAAATTATTTATAAAGTCAAAGGTAGGAAAGGGTTTAAAATCATATTAAATAACGATGAGTTGGTAAGCCCACGTGATTTATTGAAAATTGATTTCGATAAACCAGTTGATGAAGAAAAAGATATGAAAGAGCAGACCAAAGAAGTTATTAAAGAAAAAAAGACGAAGGAATTATTAAAAAGAGAAGACATTCAACCAGAGAATATTAGAACGAGTAAAAGAGAGAGGAAGGCAAAAGTAATATTGGATTTGTAAGTTAAGTTGAAATTCAACTTAGGCAAAAAAAAGAAAGAGGCAGTATTACAGACTCGAACCGACGTCGTCAAAGTTGGAAAGCATCTCCTTTACCACTGTAACGCCTGCCTCTTTTCCACAAAATTTGTAATGTAAAAAAGTATTTGAAGTATTTAGAAAAAATAGACAAAAATAGACTTATTCTAGAAAATTCTATTTCCGTGAATATCACCATGCGACACCGCAACACGGCGGTGTTGCAGTGTTGCCGTGTTGCAGTGTCGCAGTGTCGCAGTGTTGCAAAGGTTGCGACAGAATTTCGCTTTTTTTCTCGCACTGTCGCAAAAAAAAATGGACTTAATTCCGAGTAGAAACAAAACTAAGACCGATTTGTTAGAGGAATTCGAAATTCGCAGAACTGGTAAGGACAGACTAAATAAGGATAAAATAAATTGCGAAGAACGAATTTCTAAAGCAGATAAAGAAATTTCTCGTCTCGTTGAAAAGAAACAGCCTGACGTAGTAAAAGTAGAGGCTATAAATGAGATGTTGCAACGATTAAGTAATGAAAGTAATGAAGTAGAGAAAGACCGACTTGTTCGCTTGAAAAAAAAGAAATTGGAAAAAAAAATAAACAAAGAACGGGATAATTTCTATAAGTGGAAAAATGACAATCGTGGCCAACTTTCCGCTATTGTCATGAATAAAATTCTCGTTGGTATTGAAAAAGAACATTTATCGTTTAATTCTTCGTTTAATAAATACTCCAGTGATGGTATTAACGAATACGTAAATGATAGCATTAATAGTAGTATTAAACACGAACACAACAGAAACATGCACAGAGTCTACAGAACCGAGAGTGCGGATAGCAACTCGGAATAAAAAGACTTTAGTGCAAAATGTTGATTTAAAATATGTTGATTTTTTTTTAGAAATCAACATTATCAACATACATGGTTTTTTTCAAAACCAGGGGTTCAAACCCCACCCTTATTCAAAGAAATTTCTATTACACATGCTTTTGGTGTGTGTAATAGACAATGGGATAGCCTGAAGAATTAGCTGATGGAGTTGGTGAATTGAACCTCAATCCTGCTCCTGCTCCTGCGGGTAAGTCCTCAATCTATCATTTCTATTTAATAATAATTAAATGTTGTTGCAGGTTTTTGGAAGCCTTGGGGTGAAGTTGAAGAAAAAGAGCCAGCAGAGATGAAAAACCCCCGCTTAGTGAGGGTTCCCCGTGCTTTCGCTCGGCTTGGAAGAGTAGACAAAACTGCTCTTCATGCTAGCCGAAATTTTTTCCTTCGCCGTCCCACTGAGAGAAATGAGGAGTTTTCTTTTGCTTGGATTGAACGAGATTCAACCATGATAGCCCCAAAAAAGAAAAATTTCTTTCTGGCTTCTGTTGGAAAAGAAGTGGAAGAAATTCTCGTCTTCCCTTCTATTTCTGCTTTGCGTAAAAAAATTAACAAAGATGAAAGCCTAATCAATTGGATGGTGTCTCTTGAGACTTTGTAAAATACCCTTTGGTTATTAAAATAGGGTTTTCTCTAGGCGCTCGCGGTTGTGCTCTTTGGGGTGTTTTGTGCTCAATCTATAATCTTTTAGATTATAGATATTATTGATTTTCGTTTTTATTTATTGATGTGCTTCTTTGTTTTCTTATGTCTTGATAAGTTCGCTCTTGCTACATATGCGCCACATTCGCATTTTATTTTTTCTGTTGCTTTCCAATTCCTTTGCTCTCTATTTTTTGTTCATATAATTGTTTAGAATTAGGTCTTGTATAGTCTGCCATTTATATAAATATATTTTTCGTTAATCTTTAAATAAGAATAACGAAAGTTTTTTTATCGTTAATCCTTTTTTAAAAAAGAGTAAGAGAGATTTCTTTATTCTGTTTGCTTGTATTGATTTGAAAATTTTGATTTTGTTATTTTGCTGTTTTGTGCTCTTGTATTGAAAGTTAGCCAAATCAATAGGAAGGCTTATTTCGTTATCTACAACCCGTAGGAGGCAACGAAAAGTCGTTGCCGTACTACGGGTTATCAACTACTTTACAGGTGGTGAACGATTAA
>WBZZ01002032.1:140000-162500 GCA_019918135.1 Paulinella micropora
GTGAGTTACCTTTCTACAACCCCGACTTCATCAACCCTTTGCATCACGCCCCGACTTCATCAGCCATGGTCAGGAGTTGGTTGCCTGTTTAGCCCTTGCGCTGCGCGCGATTTACGGCGGACACAAAATCGTCATTGTAGGAGATAGTTAGATCTGAACCCTAGGCTGAGTTGCCAGTGGCAGAGACCGTCTCCAGGGATAGATAGATAGATAGATAGATAGATAGATAGATAGATAGATAGATAGATAGATAGATAGATAGATAGATAGATAGGATAGATAGATAGATAGATATGGATTGATGGATGGGCGGATGGATGGATAGATGGATGGATCGATCGATGGATGGATGGATCGATCGATCGATGGATGGATGGATCGATGGATCGATGGATAGATAAATGGATGGATGGATGGATGGGATGGATTTGGGTGGAAAATGGCAGCAGAGATCTCCACTCCCTCTCTCGACGCACTTGGTGCCTTGTGACATATCTTTGCGTAGGACTTCCTGGGTGATTGGTTGGTTTTTCCTCACTCTTCTGTTGGGTCCCCATATATCTTCCCGTTGATTCGTCGTGCTACTGCTGCTGCTGATGCTGTTTTTTGCTGTTGTTGTTGATCTACCGTTTCGTCTGCATCCCTAGGCAGCATGCTTTCTACACTTGACTATGTTCACGTCCTTCGCTCTTGCTGGTGTCTTTGTACCTGCTGCCAGTGCCGCCTGGCCTGTTTGCTGCAGTGCTGCGTGGCAGGCTCAGCAGTTGCTGGCATACAGGGATGGGCGGCGGCTTCTTGGACTTGTTTGGCAGCAGCGACCAGCCGCCCGCGCCAGCAGCAGGTCCCCGCGCGCCTCCGCAAGCGCCCTCTGCACGCACTCGAGCTCTTGGAGAAGGTGGTCCATGGTGTTCTGGGTGCTTGGCGTCTTTGTGCGAGCATTCCATGCGACATGTCCCTGCAGGCCTGCCTGTAACTCTCTGTTGCTGTCTGTCTGTCTGCCTGCCTGCATCGATCTCTCTGCTCTCTGCCTGCCTGCTTGCCTGTGGGCGTGGCCTGCCATGCAAAAACCTTAGCATCTGCTGGTCTCTTACGAGTGTCAAAACAAGCTCAGTGAAGATTTAAAAGCCCAGATACCCGTTGCAGGTTCTGCATCCAACGGCACCAAGAAAAAGAAAAGGAAGAAGCCCGGCCAGAAACCGGAAGGCGACACGCCACCAGTGGTCAACGAGCAGGCCCGCCGACGCCAAGAGGTCCGAGAGAGCGCTGATTGTTATTGCTTCCTGTCCAAGTCCTAGTGATTGCACGCAAGCACACATTGAAGCGATAAGATTCTTGTACATAAAATTGTCCATGTGCATGATGCACGCAGGAGGAAGCCCACAGGCACGCAAGGAAAATCGAGGAGCTCAAAAGGCTATACAACACAGCAGGACGGACATCGACAACTGACTCAGCGTCCACCCTCGTACCTGAGAAGAAAAAGAAGAAGAGGTCGAAAGAGGGAGGTCCGGAGCGGGAGGCTGCAGTGGAGGCCGCGGCTCCCCAACCGCGCCATGAGAGGCCCGCAGCGCAGGAGGAAGAGTGGCAACATGTGCCATACACACGTACGCAGCAGCCTGCCATGCGTGGCTGTAGTGCATTTACTGTTCCTGCATCTCAACTGTCACCATTCATTCTTACCTGCGAGTCGACCGGTTGCAGTATCGAACCTAAACCGTTGATGTCGGAAAGGGCGCTACAGTAATGGTCTGTTTGGTTGTCAGGTTTCAAGGTGTTCAAGAAAACTGGATTCGAGGTCTGCCTGGGATGCACATCAGGCTGAACCCTTGTTGCAGCTTTTGACTTGAATTGACAGGCTTAAGACACCAACTTACATACGTCTGCACATGCATTTTTAGTTATACGTTGTGGATGCCAATCAATGTGTGTTTGTGTTTGTATGTACGTATGTGTGCAAATGTATACAGCAGTGAGACCAAGGACGACGTGTAGAACTTATATATGTATGTTATACATCGTTCATTAGTGTATATGTCTGTGTAGAGCTGTATGTCTTTCCTATGTAACTATGTTGGCACACATGTGTGTAAACGGGGTGTTGAAAGCAGCTACGGCATTGCAGGTGGAGGTGTGTGGTGTGTGGTGCAGGTCAAGAGTGAGGGCGCTTTCGATGCGTTTGCTGCCTCTTCCGAGCCCTCCTCCCCGACCGCGCCCTGTCCTGCCCACATCCCACCCGCTGCCCCGTCCGCTGACCCCGTTGACACGCCCCTTCTCTTCCCGCCCTTGCCGCTGCCCAATGAGCCGCTCTCGTACGCGGCCTCGGTAGCCCGCGCCAACCAGCCCCGCGAAGCATCCCGCCCACTGCAACCCCAGAGCAAGGTCCCGTCCGCTCTCTCAACGCATATGTAATGCATGCATGTCTAATTTATCACACATCCTACAGCTCCTCCCTTGCTCGTTGGGTTTTGGCAGTCCCTGCCCAGGCGCCCTGCCCAACAAGAACAGCCTCCGCCACCCCGCCTCTTTGATGTAAACCACTTCTTCTGACGCACCTAAACGGCCCGATGTCTGCGCCAGCGCCTGGCTTGCACTATTCTAAATCGTATACGTGCTGAAATTTTTCATTTGAGGGAGCTAGGAGAAGTTAGACGCTGTTTTGGTGATTTCAAAACATGTTGACGAGCTCGATCCCACTATATTGTCGAAATGTAAAGTGAATGAGCAAAATTAGCTTTCGGGACATGTCCCTAATGCAAACATGCTTTAATTTCTCGTTCGAGAGAACCAAGGTGAGTTAGAGGCTGATGTTTTGTTTACCATGAAAGCATCTGTCTTGAGCGCCAAAATGCACAAATGCCTCAATTCTTATTTCGACTCTTTTAATACGCAGAACGCTGGAATATACTGGAGATACTCCTTTTCGGCACCCAAATTGTCTAGTGCTGCTTTCATAGCAGTGTTGTCAGCCTCATTGTTTAAGCCCATTTTTGCGTTAGGGATCTGCCCTGAATTGCAACATGCTGCAGTGTCCCAAAGTTGGCACCAGTTTCCGGCCCGATTCTTAGGCTAAACATCGCTTCCAAGCATGTTTGGTTCCTTCGATCCTGCTTTATTGATGCATGAGGTCGATTTTTTAGGGGAATGTTTGGCAATCTAGCATGCACGACACAGCCTCAAGCAAATATTTGCATGAAGTGGTGTGTGCGCTTCATTTCCCCGACCAGCTCTAACGCAAATATACATAAAACAGTGTGTGTGTCATTTTTCTGACCCAGTGAGCTTTGTGTTTGCCATTACCTTCTAACTCCTCGTTGGCTGACACCTTTCGTTTTGCGAATATTTCCAATAATCGAGGAATTAGTATTCAGCACATCAGCTGGTGTTGATATTTAGCTTGTATTCCAAAACTCCCTTATCAATATCTACACAAGTCTGGGGCTTGACGTCCTGTAAAGATGTGCTAACAATTTCATTTTTACCAGAAACTATAACGTATTCATGCCTGGTGTGAATTTGCGGGTGTGTGTACGTGTGTATGTGTGTGTGAGTGAGTGAGTGTGTGTTGGAGGGGGAAGGGGGCAATAGCCAACACACACACACACACACATTCAGCGATAATAGTAATAGTTGCATGACGGCTGCACACAGGTGGTGGCACCGGGAGGCAGCGCGCGCTCCATGTACGACCTGTTCCAGCAGCAGCCGCCACTCCCGGAGCCGCGGCCCCACGCCAGCGAACGCGGTGCGGAAGACAGCGACGACCATGCCAGAACGCGACGGCGTGGTCTGGCGCTGTGCAACATCTGTATTCTTAAGCAAGTGCATCATTCTTTTGAAGACATCCATCCGCTTTTCTCTAACGTGTACCCCGCGATAGACAGACACACGCAAACACAGAAAAAGGCGAAACGGACAGAGACAGAAACAGAAAAAGTGAGAAAGAAGAGGTGGATCAGAGCGTCGGAGCAGGATAAAAGAAAGCATAGAACAAAAAAGAAGCAAAAACAAGTTGAGGTTTGGTAATCGTGCTTATGTATGTCGTGTGCTCTGGTCTAGTGTTAGCGGACGGGCCCGTCAAGCGGCAGTTCCTGCCGGAGGTGAAGCAGCTGCGTGCTCAAATCGCTGCGGTCAGCGCACGCCAGCTGCCCCTCGCGACCAAACAGCCCCGCATCCAGCATAGCATTTGATTATCTATCTATCTATCTATCTATCTATCTATCTATCTATCTATCTATCCCTGGAGACGGTCTCTGCCACTGGCAACTCAGCCTAGGGTTCAGATCTAACTATCTCCTACAATGACGATTTTGTGTCCGCCGTTAATCGCGCGCAGCGCAAGGGCTAAACAGGCAACCAACTCCTGACCATGGCTGATGAAGTCGGGGCGTGATGCAAAGGGTTGATGAAGTCGGGGTTGTAGAAGGTAACTCACAACGAGCGTGAACTCCTGAAACCTCGACTTGCTCATGGCATCATCTCCTTAGGGCACACGCTCCTGGGGAGTGTTCTAGTGTTGTCCCGTATAGTTCAAAAGGGCTCGGCTACCTTTCGGCTTGAACTGGGCACAGACACCAACCACAGCGAGACAGTGGTTGGTGTGCAGCTTGGCCGGTGCTGAAAGTTCTTGTCCGGGGGTAGTATAGGAGGCCATCGCTTTTCAAGCTAAGCCACGCCCATAGATTAAACATTAAACATATCTATCTATCTAATATCTATCTGGGCCACTTGAGGTGTCACTGACCCTCCCTTGGGCTTGGTTTTTTTGAAATAGGTGCCATCTGTCGACAGACAGAGAATTAGGGGATGGTGTGGGTGTGCTGGGCCCGTGGTGGGGTGCCTTATGTGTGCCTAGCCATACGCCTATAAGTCACATGCCGAAATAGCGACGGGAAGCACAATCCTATTCCCTCAGGGTGCCCTTTCTCGCTTGTTGAGCCCGGAATAAAACCCACAGTGCTCTGTCGGTTTATACTAGACTTTCGAACAGTCTCGAAACTCCATCTGCTTACTGGGTCCTCTGTAATGGAGGTGGGAGCTCGTTCTGCAAGGGGCGCTTATGGAACGAGCCCTGGCCCCGCCTGGTACTAGGGAGATTTGGTATCGCCTGTATCAGTCCCTTCCGTGCAAACATCACGGCTTAGCTGGGCATCGGGTTAATACTTTACCCACAGACTTCCTTGGTTGACGAAATCAGAAGCTCCTTTTTTCTGACATTAGTCGATATCTCATCTATCTATCTATCTATCTATCTATCTATCTATCTATCTATCTATCTATCTATCTACTATCTATCTATCTATCTATCTATCTATCTATCTATCTACTATCTATCTATCTATCTGTGTATGTATGTATGTATGTGTGTATGTATGTATGTGTGTATGCATGTATGCATATGTATGTCTGTCTGTATTGTATATTTTGTACGTTTATTTGAATGTAATATGACATTTTTGATTAGTTTTGTTCATATTGAACGAGTCTTCATGGAATCCTTCTTGTTTTCCTCGCATATGATTTTAACCTTGGACATTGTTATCTGTGCTCTGTTGTGCAGATTGAAGACATGGAGGCGCGGTGGAAGAAGGGGCGACTCACACTGAATGCCAATCAAATCAGTCAGATCGCAACTAAGAAACAGCTGGCCAACCGCTTGGCGGATCTGGAAACTCGCTGAGCACTCCTCGGCCGATGGCTTATTATCTATTTCATTTCGGCGCTTGGTATTGTCTGGAACACGTTCCAGCAATATTTGGCCCGCAGGGCCGGAACCTGTAAAAAAATAAAATAAAATAAAATAAATTGGCAGGGCTGGTCCTGCCTTGTGTTAGACCTTGGGTTTGGGCTGACAAAAGTCGGTCGGTATGCTGGGCTAAGAGCGAACCAGTCTCCAAGCGCCGCCAACATTGTTGTCGTTTTCGAAAAAAGAGTGTTGGTATTTATCGTATCATTAGTAATGTTTGTTGAACCACACAGAAATTTCGTCACGCTCTCACTGGACTCTGAGAATGGTGCTTGAAGAAACAACTTCAATCGATTAAGTTCAACAAGAGCTTCCCACTTATTCATACCAGTGGCAAGCATTTTTATTAAAACTGTGTTTGCGTAAAACAAGATTTAAAAGCTGCTTACCGCGGCCGTCAAAGATTTGCAAGCTTGAAGCAGCAACATTTCCGTAGTAATTGAGTCAGCGCCACTAATCCTGTGACAGTCGCCCTTTCCTTTTACTTTCCTTCTCAAACTTCGTCTTCAAGAGTCCTCATCCCTACGAGTGGCAAATTCAAGTTATATTATTAATAAAAGAGTGATTGCGTTAAAAAAAAAAATTGAAAAACAATACGCATGTAACACACACGGTATACTACATAGTTTTTACGCTTTTGGTTTTTTCAGGAATTCACTCGTAGAAGTGATTCCTTATTATGAAATGTTTTATAAGATGAATTCTTATTACATTTCCGGTTTTGAACCGGCAACACTTCCGGTTTTAATGTTGTATTAGGATAAAGGGATATGGAAGGGAAACTGGTAAGCTTATACCATATACAGCCTTAAATACTATATTTTACACTTAACAATTTACCTGAGTGGGAGAGGTTATCAGAATGTATGTTACACTAAGTTGTATCATCCTAATGAATTAATTTCCCATATTAATAGCGTTCACCCGATCCTTTTATTGCGATTGTAGTAACAATTTAAAGTTATTGATTATTTTCATGGAAATTCAGTGAAATTTAGCAATTTTCCCAGTGACTGGGAATTTATGGCTAAATAAGGGAAATTGCACTTATGTGTTGTTGTTTGTGGTATGTTTTGGCATTTGTGCAGGTTACGGACGTAACGCATCGAGTCAGTGACTAGTGTCAAAGGGACACTCAGTTAGCGGCTTTCCCTTTGGCTTGTTGTTTAGGTTCATTACTGACTTCGCAGGTAAGGAGAGGATAATGGCAAGGATGTTCTTGTCCTTGCACCTATGTGAACTGCAAACGGTGGGTCATCAAAGGTTTGAGAACGGGGATGAGGACTATTTCCCGACTCCTATTCCTTCGGAACAGTTCGATGTCACGTTCCTCATGATGGGGACGGAAGTGAAGGACAACTGGTCTGAGGACTTTTGTTTGGGTGTGAGAAATAATGCTGCTCAAGCTCAAACCTTTGACCTAATGAAAGCAGGCAACTACTTCAAATACGAGGTCTGGCCTGTGGTCTCTGATGCATTCTCTAAAGCAGTATAGGCTTGGAATCCTGCTAAAGAGAAGTTGAAGGAGGCAAAATGAATGAAGGACACGAAGGTGTGGGGGAAGAACACACCTGATGCGTTGGACTTGGTCCATGAGGTTGGCTTCATGGCTAAACTGGCGACGATCAAAAAGGAGGATGCTTTGTCTAGCTATGTCGTCAGATACTTGGAGCAGCTGTGCAAGGAAGCTGACGCAGCGGCACTCGCTCAGACCAAGCTGACCAACGCTGCAGCCATAGTGGCAGATCCTAATCTGGTGGCTATGGCGAGGGAACAGGCTCATGTGAGCCTCTACCGATTTCTCTTATACCTACTGGAGGTCGTAAAGGCCGTGGAGGTATGCATTGAAAAATATGCAGCGTGGGAAGAGAGATTTGCGGTAGTAAGGAAAAGGGAGGAGGATGATCCCACGTCAAGGACTGGTTGCGGGTACGTCCGCCGGTTTGCGTTCAGAGGTTAGTAGGGAAGGAACGGTGAAGTTCCGGCGCTTATTAACTGTTCGAACGTAGTAGACTCATCTTTATTGAGAATGCACTTGGCTGGTACAGAGAGAAAGGAACTCTGAATAGGTTGTTCTTTCCTTCGAATGTGGACTGCAGGACGATCGACCTGCAGACCTATGCCGACGCCGACCTTGAAGACGCAAGTTCACTAGACGTTCGCGGTCCGGTGAGTTACAGGTTATTATCGGTCCGGTATTTTGGGCATCTAAGCGGCAGTCGACGGTCGCACTTTCAACGCAGGAGTCCGAGACTATTGCTATGTCATCGGCAGCGATAGGTATACCGATACCTATGCCATCGACAGTTTTTGGCGATAATCAAGGATCAGTTCTGACTACCACCAACTGTTTTGGCAGTCAGCGATCTAGGCATTTGGCGCTTAAGCACCATTACATTGTGGAATTGGAAAGGACCGGTAGAATTACGAGCAGTGAAATAGGAACTAATGACAATCTCGCAGACGTTTTCATGAAGGCTGTGCCTACACCCCAGTACTTGAAGCTCATCGATCAGTTTACTGTTCGACTGGCAGATTATTTAAAGTGAATTTCGTACGGCTACCTCCAGTTCAATTTATGCTCATTAAATGATGTACTATGTATTTTATAGTGCGTTAGCGCGGTGATGATATGTTAATCTACTACGTAAAGGATATTTCAACTTCGATGTTTATTTCAAGACTGCAGATCTTCTTAATGAACGATCTAATATAGATTTAGTTTATGTGAAGTGTGGTACGAAAATTTGAAGCGGGGGGAGATAACAATCGAAAGTGTATCCCAACTGTTAATGGGATCGGAGTTATCAGGATGAGCTTGATGTCAATATTGCATGAAAGCTAAGGAATTCTCTTTTCTGAGACGTGATCGATTCCGACATGGCGGGCACGACGTATCGAGTTCGGGGGGAGTGTAAGACCGTAATATCCGGAATATTCCGTCTTATCTTTTTTACTGACGGTGGAACTCGCAATTGCCTATATTTTGCCATTTATCCTCATGTAATGCCAATATTACCTGTAACGGATGGTTGCATATATTTTGCAGTTTATTACCATAAATCACAACAATATTCACATCAATATTGCCGATTTGTCACATAGATTGCTTCCCCGCACCGATCTATCCAGTTATCACATGAATCGAGAATAATGACCACAGTTGACTGATACAGTTGCACCATGGTCATTATTACAGTCACATATTGGTTTGCTAGACATTCTAAATTAGATTATCACATGTTATCATGTACCAGCATGATTTGTTTCATACCACATTCAGTTCGTTCTAATTAAAGTGTTTTTATTGATCCTTAGAAGAACCTTGCCATTAATACACATCGTCTCGATGGATTATTACAACCCGTCTCTGCTTGCTGTTCATCATCTCCCCCCATGGGTATTCCTCTACGTTTGCAGTATATCCTCTTACCATTGCATTGAAACGAACATTACGTTGTTCTACTACTTTGCATTCATTCCTCAAATAAACCCTGTACAACAGTCTAAACAAATTGTACCCTACCAACACTCCTGGTGTTGCTATTGATAGTCCTTTCCTGGGGTTCCAAGCTCTGACCCATGCGAGGCAACCTATGGGTTGTAAAAAGCCAGTGGGTGGTTTCCTGTTCAAGGTGACCTCATAAGGAGATTTCCCTTTGTACTTGCATCTCGTCATAAGTGTGATCATCCTGATCGCCCACTCTGCTTGTTCCATTTCCTGCCAAAAAGAAGGAGGTAACTGTGCATCAATCCTCATTGCAGTAGATCTTGTCCCTGCAGTCCTGTGCTCTCTCTCAGCTATGGGATTAGACCTTGGTTCGTCTCTGGGTGTAGGCTTTAGTATAATCCCATTAACACTGCAAAACTCAGCCATATTGTTTGTTGCAAACTCACCATCGCACCGTATTTGTGAAACTGCTCTGCCTGTCTGTGTGGCGAAAAATGCAACTACCTTTGCTATAAACGGTAGGTAAATGCTCTCCTCTCTTGTTGGCGAGAAATTCAGTGATACATTTATGTATCGTATTAAGTAATTCCAATTATTAATAGACAGTTCGGTCCGGTATTATTCAGTATAGGCATTAGTGATTATTGATATAGACAGTAAAGGATATGACTGGAAGTGCTATATTTGATTTTTGATTATTAAAGGGTAATCAGTTCTCGCATTCTGTTGTTGAACATAAGAAGTGTCTGCTGTTGTTAGGTGACCGGTATAATACTTTAATACTACTGGGTTATGAGCTTTTTTGCGTTCGAGAGTGGTCAGAAGGACCAATCTGCTTTCGGGGGGTCTACGACGACGCTACAGGTGCAGCAGGAGCACCGGTTCTCCGGTAAGGACGGCACGACGAAGTGGCGTGATGCTCTTCACGAGATCCGTATTTATTTGGCCGGAAAGAACAGGGAGCAGTTGCTGCTGCCCTGGGACGAGTGTGTCAAATTCTAAGAAGAAACCCTTTGCGATGGAGGCTGCTGCAACCGCTGCTAAGCGGGCTGCTTCCGAGAAGCAGGGTGGGAAGTCACCGAAGCAATTACCAGCGGATGATGAAGACGGGGACAGCAAGACTGTGGGCGATCTATCTACGGTGGAAAAGCAAAGTCTGCTGAGGGCAAGGCAAGAGGTGTTCTCCTTCTTGTATCTCTGTCTGTCGGGGGTGGCCAAGACGTTGGCACGACCCTATGCTGAGGCTCGCACTATGGATCCAGCTCGTCTGGTGCAGGCACTCAATGATCGTTATGGGAGTGACGTTCATGATCTGTTGGCTGATCACGCTAGTGTGGTGCAGTTTGCCTTCAAGAAGGGGGACGATATGCCGGGGCAGTTGACTCAGTTCCTCCTCGCTATCGAACGGATCAAGAACGGAGGGCACGCTGGACCGGACGACCTGACGCAGATTGTCATTCTGCTCAAGGCTCTGAAGGCGCTCCCTCAGTGGCAGCCCTTCATAAGGGATATGAAGGAGTTGGCTGCCAAATCTAAGCATTACAACAGAATGTAGCTGTTAGTAATTTCTGTCGGCAGTTACTCTTTATATCTTATATTTGTAACTCGATAGGACTGACCTCAATGGACCACACTGACAATTTATGTTAGGGCGTAACATGACTGTTAAACTGTTTTAATCAGCAGGCCATGTGCCTCTGTTTACCGCCCTTTTATTGGCGGCAATTTGTCTACCTCAATAAAAATCTCACAATCTGTTCAACAGCGAACAACTGAAGTGTCCCGGATTCAACCCGGCCTCTGTCAGCCTTAAGCTACCGGATTTATCAATACACTGGGTTATGAGTTCTTCTGCGGCAAGAGATGCGGCCACCGTGGTCCTGCAAGGCAAGGCGCCAGCGTTTGTCGATGGTGTCAAGGGGAGAAGCTGGGACGATTGGTTCGCGCAGGTGAGAGCGGATTTGAGCTCGGTCGAGTGCTGGGAATATGTTGTGCCCATACGGGAGGTCTTCGCATGGAGGTCGGACATCGAGGCTGAAGCTAAGCAAGAGGCGAAGGATGACGACGACGGGGATCAGAAGCACGACGGTGATGACGATGCTCAAGGCCGACTGCCCGGGGATGGTATTAATTTAACTATGCAACAACGTCGCAAGGTACTGGCCAGATACCATCTTTATGTGGCTATACAAGGCGTTGGAGTATGGATCGCCGGCGGAAAGGATCGTTCGACATCTGATCAGGGAGGCTACGCTTCGGCCAGAGGAGCTAGTCAACATCCTACGTCAGCGGTACCAGGGCAACGCGGCTCACCAGAAGCAGAAGAGGGACAGTATTGTCAGCAATTGGCAGTTTAATGCAAAAGACGACATGATGGCTCAACTTCGGGACTTTATGACGCACTGCAAATTCCTTGAGGATCATGGAGAACCGGTCAGCGAGACACTGCAGATGCAGTTTATCAAGACTGCTCTGGCGAAGTGTGAGGAAAAGTATCTATGGAAACCTTTCCTAGATGCACAGGTCACTAGTCCTTCGGCGTCTTGGAACTCGTTTGAGGCGGCCTTCGAACGGAGAGTCATTGCCAACGAGGCGCAGAAGATGACCACGAATAAGGAGGCGACGATGTGCGGGTGGTCAAGCGAAGGAAGGGAGGAGCGACAAAGGGGACAAGGGTGGTAAAGGCGACAGGCCAAAGATGGAATGCTACAATTGCTCCAAGAACCACAAGTACTTCCGATGTATGGAGAAGTGTCGCATCCCGGGACACGATCACGTCGGAAAGGCGTGTCCAACGCTGAAGGACCGGTACCGCAAGAAATTTCCCAAGAAACCGAAAGAGGATGCCGTGGATGGAACCTGTTCCGAGAAGAGTGGACGACGACGTGTACTTGGCTCCTGCGGCAGATGGCGGGGGGCTGAGGCCGGTGCCCGGGAAGAAGGACAAAGCGATGGGACGTTCGTATATGGCGCAACGAAACACACCGTTCATGTATGTTGGCCCGCCGGATAGAGAGGATGATGGTGCAACTACTAACGGGAAGGTAAACATTGCTGACATCAGAACAGTGTTTAACAACGCGCCTAGGGCTGAGCTCCACTGGTGGAGTTGGTATTACAACATTCGGATTGTGCCCGACGACTGGGAGCATTGGGCGATTGGACTGGAAGAGGCGGAGCCCTGCGACAAAGAGACACCGATTCCTCGAGTGCGAAGACTGCAGTGTCACCCAAAAGGAGAAACGCAAGCTGTGTTCGAAGTGTAAGATGGTGGTGTAATGCAACAAGACTTGTCAGCAACTGGACTGGCCGGCGCATAAGGCGTTCTGCAAGTGGACGCAGGAGGTCCTGGAGGGGAAGGAAGATTGGACGAGAGTTGTGGGTCGTCAGGAGCCTCGTGGGCACGGTCTGATCGAAACCCGGCGTCGAGCGGACGTGGCATATAGGAGGCTACTACGTTACTGTCATGTTCAACCGAGATGAGCGATAGTGCAAGGGCGTTGCAACCAAGGTATAACGACACATTGTTGATGATGGGGCCGCCAAGTGGAGCGAAGGAATACATCGAAACGAGTTGGAGGGCGCTTCAGGATGCAAAGAAGCACGCGAAAACGGAGCCGGAACGCACCTTGCTGCGTGCTAAAGAACGTTTCTTTCCCTGGGTCTACCAGCGCGGGCTTCGACGGAAGAGGAAAGGAAAGACGCACTGGCATGTCTTAGCTACGTCTAATACATCGGCCACTGGACCGGTGGGGCTGGGACCGAGCAGACGGGGCAAAGGGAATCAACATCTGACGTGAGACGTGTGGGCCTGTGGGAAGACGAACGTACTGTCATAACGGTGGAGCAGCAAGGGGAAGGTGGTATGGTGCCCCGTACTACGGAGGAGGAGAAGAAGCCACCGAACACTCCGCCGAGTCGAGTCGATGACGAAGAGGAGATGAGCACGCAAGAGTATGAAGAAGAGCAAGAAGGCAAGCAGTCGGCGAATCGGATTGGGCCTACTGCGAACAAGGCGTATGGGTGTAATGATGTCGATGGGCAAGATCTGTATAATGTGTACCTGGATTGTGGATCTTCACACTGGTCCCCGCCTGTAACATTGATGGATTGTATAATAAACCGGTCAGTAAACCTTACTCCCTCTGAGTATTTCGAATGATCAATAAAGATACTTTCATGAGAATTATTATTAAGAATAACAGTAACAAAGGTAGAGGTATGATGACGTGGCATTCTAGAAATAGAAATGTGTTTAGTCATGACCGACAAACATGTTTCTATAACCGCAATATTAGAGTGAATATATCACTAACCGTAACTCTGTTCTTGAATGCTCTAGAACCTTTGTTATTACTATCTGTAGTGCCGATAATTTCGGAATTAGTCAGAGTAAATGGTAATACATTTTTAGTTTATAATTCCTGTTACTGGTGGCACTGTTTCTAAATATAACGGTTAAATGCGATATTCCAGTTCCATTGAGAGGAAACAACAATAGTAATAATATACTGTATAGTATGTTAACACCCCCCCTGAACTGAATATCACTTCAAAAATAAAAGTCACAAATCGTAACGCTGGTTGTACATCTCAAAACATCGCGAAGAGTAACAGTCATAAAAGAAAAGAAAAACCTGGCCGCACCGGGCGGACAAGCACGTAAAGTATGAGCGAAGCAAGCTCACTACCATAAGACCGTCCTCTCCGTAATCAATGTCCATACGCTTCGCGATTGACTTTCAAGCAGCAGGAGATCAAATCAACTCCAAGTTCATTTGCGCAGACGACGATGACGAAGTCAGGTTCATAGCGCTCGTAACTCCTCCATTTGTTCTCGCAATCCTCACTGTTTGTTCTCGCAATCCTCGCCATCCGTCTACTTAACCTACCCCATAAATAGATGGGACAGGACCCAAATGAAGCTGGGACACAAAAAGAAATCAAATCAAGTCTTGTGACTCGATGACGACGCCTTCTTCTTCTTCTTGCCTCCGGACTTCGGTACAACGCCGACACCAGCTGCAGGGATCGAATCCTCGTCATCTCCCAGGTAGTCGTCGAGCTTAACCATGAATTGGTTAACCAAAGTCCGAAATTGCGGAGTCGGTAGCGGTTTGGTAAACACATCGGCGAGGTTCTCGTTGGACGGGATGTAGCGTACCGAGATGCGATTTTCACGAACCTGTTCCACCACATAGTGGTGCTTGATGTCCAAATGCCTTGAACGAGGTCCACCAAGACCGTTGGTCGAAACCACAATCGAGCCGCGATTGCCTTCATGAATTACCGTCGGACGCGTGATCGGAACTCTAAGTTCATTCAAGAAGCTCTGAACCGCAATGGCCGTCCTGGTCGCATTCGATTCCAATGAATCGGGCCCGTCATCATGTGTAGTTCGCCATTCCTCAACCGACGAGTGAACCGGCAATTACCGAAGTCTGAGTCCGAATACGAACTGAACTCAAAACTGTTAGGATCGATGTTGGACGGGAAAAACAACCCCCTTTCTTCCCGTAGATGCCGGTATATACGCCAATCATGGCATACGCAATCCCGGGGTCTTGATGGCCGAAGACTCCCAATCTGTTCACCGCAAATGCAATATGAGGTTGGGTCATGGAGGCAGGCCAAATCAATTCACCCGTCAGCTTCGGCAGGCTCCATTCTCGCAGCGAGGTGAATCAACAGGAGCAGGGGCGGGTTCCTGAACAGTAGCAGGGGTAGGTGCAGGGTTCGCATTACTGTAGCCGCGATCACGTAGCAAACCTCGGATGTATGCCCGTTGATGAATCAGGAGCCCGGAGTCGAAGCGCCTAAACTGAAGACCGGTGAATACCTTCACATCCCCCAGCGCTTTGTACTTGAACTGATGTCTTGCCAGTCGATTCTTCAAATTCTCGTACTGTTGTTCAAGCATACAAAATACTAGCATGTCGTCCGTCTTTAGAAGCAATACCCATGGCAATGCAGTCTGGTCACGAACAAACGCCGGTGGGAACGATCCGCTATCGTCAAACAGAAAGAATACGCAAGGGTCAACAGTAGACTGTCGATACCCGAAGAGCCGTAGGTACTTTGCTATGAAATTATGCCATCTCCTCCCAGCCTGAGGCGATCCGTATAACGCCTTGAGCACCAGCCAGATAGCGTACGGGTCATCACGCTTCTTGAAGTCGTCGGGGGGGACTGCGTAAACCACAAGTTCCATTGGTGCATGAATATAGGCTTGACTAAAGTCAATGACCTTCATCAATAAGTTCAACGCAACCATGATCGAACATAGTAGTAAGAGCGTGAAGTGATGAGCCACTGGGGTAGAAGTCTCGTACGGGCTAAAATGTTCATATTCATTCATGCGATTTCCAAACATAACAAGACAAGACCTGTATGACGCGTCTCCCGTAGACTCGTTCTGCTTGATTGCATCCACGAACCCAGTAATATGAATGGGTGTAATGTTGTCACGTTTAGCATCCTCGCGAGTCGCCCATCGAACACACTTCGCGTCGTAGAGGCCCTTAATCTCGCTTTGCCTCGCCGCTGCAATCTTTGCGTCCATCCTTTTCTGCTTCTCAGGCATACGAATGATATGAGTAAACAGACAGAACGGTTCGTTGTCCGTCGACGGCGAAGCAGTGACCTCGTTCTCGTTGGTTGTAGTTGCAGTGTAGCAGTCGTCCTCCACAGCAAGCTTGACGCTGTGAGAAGCATGATGGGGTGGACGAGGTTTACGATGGCGTTTACCATCGACCACGTTCGTTGAGTCGATGTTGCCATTGATGTCCTTCGATGCTTTCGCTTTTTGCTCAGCAAGAACAGATGGTGACGGTTGGTGCACGACAGTTGCATCATACGAAGGACCAGAAATAAAGGCAGATGTAGACGCCACGGCCAAAGGTAAACCAGTAGTCTGCCCTGCAGATTCAAAAAATTGAGAGGGAGAACCAGTCTCGTATACAGACTGAGTGTATACATCGTCTGCTTGATCCTCGCCCACTTCGTCGCCGTCAACCACCTCGATTCGTGGCGAAATTTCCCGGGTTCTACCTGCATGTGTCACCAATTTTTCATCAGCAACAACGGGAATAGCAGGCGGTATGTCGTGGAAGGACCAGGGCCGTTCCTCCACACGTGCATGGTAGCCCCTGGTGTTGACGTCGAACCTCACGTTCCTCACTTCCACTATTTTCCTGGCCTCAGGTACATACACTATATATAATCGACGAAAAATGTTATACCCAGTAAGCGTCCCAGGGATAGCCATAGGTCGTCCCTTCTTCGCCTCATGAACCCTCACGAATGCCAGGCAGCCAATAGGTTTAAGAAAACCCAAAGGAAATGAACGACGTAGAGTGACCTTGTAAGGACTCCTCCCTTTGTAGGGTCCATCGACCATTGGCATCACCATCCTTGTCGCCCACTCAGCCCTGCACATTTCCTCCCAGAAGGCTTCAGGTAGGTTTGCATCCAGACGTAACACTGTAGCTCTCCCACCGTTAGTACGCCATTGACGCTCAGCCTTGGCGTTGGCAGTAGGTTCATCACGCGGAGAAGGCTTGAGGATTATTCCCTTTGCCTCGCAGAACATGGTCATAGCACGGGTCACAAACTCACCATCTGTTCTTATTTGCTTGACCTTGTTGCCGGTTTGCGTCTCGAAGAACGCCACAGCCTTCTCCAGCTTGGGTTGGTAGTTGGCTGACTCCCTAGATGGTTCATGACCTTGTTGCCGGTTTGCGTCTCGAAGAACGCCACAGCCTTCTCCAGCTTGGGTTGGTAGTTGGCTGACTCCCTAGATGGTTCAAACGTAATGAAACCAAATGATGCTTTTGTTTCAGAGACCCCCAGCTGATACAAATTGCCTTGCAGAGACTTGACCGGCCACGGACCCCTAAAGTCGACATGTAACGATTCACCAAGCTGAAACTCGTAGTCTAACTGCTTGTGTATCTTGTAGTAGGGTAGCCTGGTAGTCTTAGCACGTAGGCAAGCTCCACATTCGTTCGGTAACCGCTGCCGCCAATTAACGCCAGTGATAGTCCTATCCATTTTCTTTGCCAAATGATCCATCACATCCACACTTCCATGCGCACTCATCCTATGAAACTGTAACGCAGGGATCGGTGATTTAGACGCGCGCGGGTTAACAGAGAATACCGCCTCTGCGGACGAATGTGCGTCGACGTGGGGGTCAAACCTTTTGTTGATGTCCAACGGGGCGTCCTTGTCGGTATCCAATCTGTAAAGCTTGTTTGGCATCATTCTCGATCGACAAAGTACCATGTGTTCGTCGATGGCTATAGGATGGCGCAGTACGACGGCCTGATTGTTCTAAAATAAGGTCGGCAGCTTCAAATCATAATCTAATATGCCAGGAGACAAGCACCTTGCGAAAAGTGAACGTAATTGGCTCGCCCGTCCCCGTGACGAAGGTAAAATCCGCATCGGCCTTCGTTGTGACCCTTACCTTCTGTGTTGATATGCCGGATAGCTGCGCAGTGCTGCCATGCTGGTTGTAGAGCGGATGAGAGGGGTGAGCAATTATGCGATTGCAGCCACTATCAAAAATAGTCTTACGTGTAGAGTTGTCGTTGACCAACAAAGCGACTCCGCTTTCATTCGCATCTGTAGCCACAGTGCAATCAATCAGCGTAGCTGAAAACGCACGTCTTTGCAACGATTGATCCAACACCTGGCCTTCCGGTCCGTCCCGTTGCGTTGTTGAGTCGACAACACGTCTAGGCGCCGACAGCCTATAAGTTGGAAAACCGTAAATCCGCCGCCAAACGGGTTGAAGCGTTGCCCGGGTATAGGTAGGTGGCAGTTGCGGAATATTCTCCGCCGGGTCACGTTGTTTGATTTGGTAGCGCGTTATACGCTGATACGCAAACCGTGCGTAGTCCACATTCGTAGACCCTATACCACACGCTGGTAGTTTTGTTTGCATTTGCAAATGACGTAGTCTTGCGTGGCGGAATCAGAGGCGTAGGAGCAAAAATGCGAGTGCGCGAATTTATCCTTCTTTTTGCATGTGCGTGTACAGTAGAATACCCACTGGCAACCGGCACACAGGCGATGACTATTCAGAACATCCTCCACCGAATCGCAGTATTAACAGTGTTTCGGTGGACTTGGGTTGGCATGCGGTCGCGACGCGGGAATCATCGGATTCGTATGAAGCCGATCACAAAATCTGCACAGGCAGACAGTAGTCTGCCAATTGCTAGGGATTATGTTGAACCCCAGCCTAAGTGACCAAT
The DNA here is from genome assembly GCA_019918135.1 of Paulinella micropora. Classification (NCBI taxonomy): domain Eukaryota; phylum Cercozoa; class Imbricatea; order Euglyphida; family Paulinellidae; genus Paulinella; species Paulinella micropora. The sequence continues at coordinate 158,458 of WBZZ01002032.1, forward strand.
ATTCCATTTCCATAATGGATGCATGACGAAAACAAAAATGCACATTCATCGCCCAGTAGTTCGGCGCGCCTGGGAACATAGGATGGGAGGTGGACGTGTTAAGCAACACGTCGGTGTTCAAATCCGCAGGCATCTGCACGTTGAGTCTCTTTGTCGGCCTGAGCGTGCCAAGCACATAAGGCACAAGTAACGATGGTTCTTTACCCTCAGCAGCGACTTGTTCCGTACTGTAAGTGTCGAGCCAGAGCATCTTCGGTATGTTCATCTGCAACCCACCATTCGGGTACCACGGGTCTTGCCGAGGGACCGTGTAGCTGCCTGATGCACCAACGCGTCATTCCGCGGGCCAATGTCGTGGTGGAACGGGAAAAACTTGTGGTCGTTCCGTCTTTCGCTGCAGCTTTTGCATAAATACCCACATGTTTAGCTTAGTTTGGAAGTCATTCTCGTCGACCTTTTGTTCGTCAGTCAGAGACTCCCAGGGGATGCTCAATGGCCTAGACGATGGAAATGTTACAAAGTCTTGATGCGGGTTTACCGCACCGTCGATCCCACAAGTAGAGGAAGCCTCACGTGTTGCTGTTGCACTTGCAGGTAGCACACTCAAAGACGAAGACGAAGCAGCGCTGTCCTTGACCTCGCCCCTCCCTTCCGAAGCCAACAACTCAGCGTCGAGCAGGTCCTCGACGTCAGTGAGCGTCTTGGGGCTAAATGCCATGCATGCAACAGCATTGTCCTCATGCGTACGTGTAGACGAGCTTCCCCTTGTGATTGCAGGCCAAGTCTGCCCGTTGCTTTCATCGTCGGTGTCCACATCAGAGTTAACGAGCTGTGGCACATCCAAATCAACACCCTCAGACAACCAATCATCACCTGGGTCCAATGAGGTCGGCATAGGGTCAACGCCTCGTCTGTCGTCAGCAGTCGGAGCCTTCTGCTCCCGGTCGTCGGTGGATAGAGCCTTCTGCTCTCCGTCGTCCGTAGATGGAGCCTTCTGCTCCTCATTACTAATTAGCACTCAAAAGTCGCGTTGAAGCATCTTACGCCACCAGAGGCCAGACGTGTTGACTCCATAGAGGGGTCCATGCTTATGATCGAAGCCTTCAAATCCACTGACCGCTGGTACTCGTGTCGACTTACTGTCGTCCGATGGCGCAGGCCGATGATCGTAGAGGTCCATGCAGTCATCACTCTCCTCGATGGCCACGTTGGCCCAGGCATCGTCAAGCGGCTCCGGAGTGGTGTCCTCGGCAGCAAGGTTAGCTCGAGAATCATCTGAACGACGGCTGTTCTTACCTCGAGAATTCATTCCTTCCAGACTTGTTTTTACCACCGCCCGTAGACGAAGAATTTTCCTGACCGCGTCGTGAACCATTTCGTTTGCCATTGCGTCGAGATGAACCTAACCGTGCATTCAGCTCCAAGGTGCTCTGGTTTGTTGCACATTCGGCCTCCTGCAGCGCAGCCGGCAGTTGCTTACCCGATGACGCTTACCGCCATTGAAGCACTTGCCCTTGAACTCCCCCCCTAGAGCATACATAAATGTAGGATCACCTGAAGCTGCGTTGGATCTACTATAAGACCGCTTGCTTTCAGTAACCATTTCGAGCCCTGAACTGTTCACGAGCCATGGCAACCAATTGATCGAAGTTGGGCTTCGCGCCGTCCGATTTACTGAAGTAACATGTACGACCAAAGTCCTGAAAAGGCAAATGACGTACAGCCTCTAATTTCTCAATCAAATTTATGCACTTGTACTCGTCGGAGAAGACTTGCTTGCGTTCCGCCATCAAAGCGTATCTGTACGTGTAGCGATACAACCATACTTGAGGTTCTCCTTCGGCGTAAGCTGATCACGGTTGTGTTGGTGGATCAATCCAGCAGCAGATATGGCTCCCAGATGTGCATACCTAGTGCACAAAGCACTTCACATCGCATGACATTCGTTGCCAGCACGCCGTATAGCAAGCGTTGCCTCTGCATTCCGTTGAGTTGCCTCCGCCAATATAGCACGAAACTTGGTCTCTAGTTGTATCTGTACCGAGTCTGGTAGACAATCCATCAGGTCTCCCACGATGGGTCCGGTCCTAAGGAAGCCACAGCAGCTCGTTGAGCAGCATGTGGATCATCGACCGTGCTAGAACTCGTAGTTGTAGTCCTAGTCGATGACAATGACGAAGATGATGACGAAGATAATGACGAAGAACTCCCAGCTGATCCAGCCAACAGGGGTGGACGTAACAGGACTTTCATCTCTGCTCGTGAGAGCGGAGCGCTGTCGTCCCTTGCACACAGCAGTAGCCTGGGGTCCAGTCCGACGAGGAACTGAAGTGTTGACCAACGAAGGTTGTCAAACGATTGCGCGTCTTTCGCAGCATCAGAAGTGGGAGCGGGTAGCTGCGGTACCTTAAGAGAAACCCGCGACAGCTCATAACCACTGGTCCCCGCCTGTAACATTGATGGATTGTATAATAAACCGGTCAGTAAACCTTACTCCTTCTGAGTATTTCGAATGATCAATAAAGATACTTTCATGAGAATTATTATTAAGAATAACAGTAACAAAGGTAGAGGTATGAGGACGTGGCATTCTAGAAATAGAAACGTGTTTAGTCATGACTGACAAGCATGTTTCTATAACAGTAATATTAGAGTGAATATATCACTAACCGTAACTCTGTTCTGGAATGCTCTAGAACCTTTGTTATTATTATCTGTAGTGCCGATAATTTCGGAATTAGTCAGAGTAAATTGGTAATATATTGTTAGTTTATAATTCCGGTTACTGGTTGCACTGTTTCTAAATCTAAGGGTTAAATGTGATATTCCAGTTCCATTGAGAAAACAACAATAGTAATAATATACTGTATAGTATGTTAATACACAGCACATCGTGCCGTTGGTGGAGGCGCTGGTCTTTGTAAGGGATGAGGACCCGACGGCCATCAGAGGGATACCTGGGCCTGCACAGACGACAGCTCAAGGTTTGACATCGTTCACGGGAGTCAACGGTCAAGGGCAACCACAAGAGGTTGAAATGGGGGAGATTTACGTTCTTCCTACACTGGATCGCACGTTGTTCTCGGCGGGACGTCTGCAACGGATGGGCTACAGTATTATGATGCAAGGGGACGAATTCTTCATCACAAAGAAACGGATCGAGGTGGATCAGCGGGACAGGGTTCTGATTGGCAATTTTGACAGGGAAACATGTCAATATCAATTCAAAAGGTAAACACACCAGGATGGAAGAGAGAGAAGAAGGAGTGCTCACCTTACCCGGAGTGCAACGCAGCGTTTTGGTCAACAAGTATGTCACCTACAAGTGTAGTGGACATGCAAGAACTGAACGATGTGTTTCATTTTGGAGAAACGATGGCGAGGCAGTTCATGAAACAAAATGGGTTGGTGCAGAAGGGGAAAGGTGGCATCACTAAGTGTGGGTGTCTGGGTTGCTCTACGACGAAGCTGACCAAGCATTGCAGCTACCAAGGAGCTTCACTGACGGTATGTGGCAAAGTGGGCGAGGACTGGAGTGGTGATGGTACCGGTCGAATTATGTTTCCCTTGTATGGGGGCACGCATTACTTCCTACTGTTCGTTGAGAATATATCTGGCTATCTGAAGGGCTACTGGAACTCTACGAGAGCCTCTGAGGTCACATTGCAACAGTTGGAGGAGGTACTGGTGTGGTCCAAGACCCAGACTGGAAATCAGATGAAGCAATTTCGATCGGACAAAGAGTGGATTTCAAAGGCGGTCAAAGGATACCTGAAAGGCAAAGGAGTGGAGCAGCGTTTGCCCGTGCGAGCGGACCCGGACAAGGATGCCTACGCAGAAACTGCGATTGGCGTAGTCTTCAGACTGGCGGCTACGTTGCTAACTGCGAGAAGTGTGCCGGTGTACTTCCTTCCGTTAGCGGTGCAGTATGCAGTATTTCTCATAAACATGCAAGGGCGAGCTGGGACAAAGATCACGAGGCATGAGCTACTGTACCAGAGACACCCGCCACCGTTCTACCATTCTCAAGGTGTCAAGTTTGA
>WBZZ01002032.1:167500-170000 GCA_019918135.1 Paulinella micropora
ATAGACTGTGCCATTGGTGATGGGTAGGGTTATATTATTGATGTATAGGAGGAAAAAAGTAGTGGATAGCGTGCTACCTTGCGAGATTCCGTGTGTTATCGTCCGCGGTTGTGAGCGCGCATATTGAGTATGTACCTGTTGCGTTCTGTTCGTGAAGTATGAGGCAAAGAAAGCGAGGGTAGCATCATCAAAATTAAACTTATGCTCAACTTTATGTATAAGTTTGTCGTGCGCAACCGTATCATAAGCCTTGGAAAGGTCTATGTAAAGGGCGAGGATAATATCATGGTTATTCTTATGTGTTATGATTTTCTTCATGATTGTTTGTATAGTCATAGTTGTGGATGAGTCAGGCCGAAAAGCATATTGGGTATGTGATATAATGTTATGGAGGAGGTGCGCCATGAGTTGTTTATTGATGATGGTGTCAAAGATTTTAGCAATAATAGGAAGTAGGGAGATCGGGCTGTAATTACTAGGTATGCTGCTATCTTTATTTTTATATATTTCTATGACTTTCGTTATTTTTAGTGCATCGGGGTAGTGCTTGTTATCTACCGCCTGATTAATCAGCTTAGTGAGGATAGGTGCGAGGTAGACTCGCATATCTTGCAGCATAGCCGGTTTAATGTTACATATATCTTCCGCCTTCTCTCTTTCCATGTTTTTCATGGTTTTATTCATTATTTCTATTGTGGTGTACGCAAGCTTGAAAGGAGGAGGGAGTGGTTGTTTCCCCTCCTTTATCTCGTCATGATCTTGATGAGATCGTTATTATTATCCCTGAAAGGTGTTGGAGAAGGGGGTGGGAGGTTTGGGGGGAGGGGGAAAATGAAAATTGTGTACCCCACCCCCACCCCCACCCCCACCCCATTTCGGCACCCCTGTCGGAATAAATCATGGTTTGTGGGAACGAGAAGGAGTTGGGAGCTCATATTTGCAGGGTGGTTAGCCCCAGACTCGATCTTGATGCTGAAATGATTTTTTTGGAATTCACGCAAATATTTGCGTTAGGGGAGTGTCCTGAATGCCAAAATTCCTTGTTTTTTTTTCGGACCCCAATCGGAATAAATCATGGTTTGTGTGAACCAGGAGGAGTTGGGAGCTCATATTGACAGGGTGTCTAGCCCCAGACTCGTTCTTGATGCTGATATGATTTCTTGGAATTCACGCAAATATTTGCGTTAGGGGAGTGTCCTGAGTGCGAAAATTCCTTGGTTTTTTAGCCTATTTTCTGCACCCTCGTCGGAATAAATCATGGTTTGTGTGAAGCAGGAGGAGTTGGGTGCTCATATTATTGACAGGGTGGCTAGCCCCAGACTCGATCTTGATGCTGATATAATTTTTTCAGAATTCACGCAAATATTTGTGTTAGGGGAGTGTCCTGAATGCCAAAATTTCTTGTTTTTTAAGCCTATTTTCTGCTCTCCCATCCGAATAAATCATGGTTTGTGGGAACCAGGAGGACTTGGGAGCTCATATTAACAGGGTGGTCAGCAGCAGACTCGATCTTGATGTTGGTATAATTTTTTTGGAATTCACGCAAATATTTGCGTTATGGAGTGTCTGAACGCCAAATTTCCTTGTTTTTTTTAGCAGTACTTGCCGGTGCCTCCGGCAATTGAACGTACCCTGTCGACGGGACAGGGGGGGTCCGGGGCCCTTCCCCCGGGAACCCCAGCCCGGCGGTTGTACGTACCAGTTTTGGTCGCGGGTGGCACCCACACCAGAAAATTGAGGTCTTGTCCCATCAGGCGCCCTCCGGCAATTGACCGTACCCTGTCGACGGGAAAGGGGGGTCCGGGGGCACTGCCCCCGGGAACCCCAGCCCGGCGATTGTACGTACCAGCTTTGGTCGCGGGTGGCACCCACACCAGAAAATTGATGTCTTGTGCCACCAGCCGCCGTTGCGCACACCAGAGGGAGTTAGCGGCTGGTATTTGGTGTATCTGGCACTTCTTGATGAGCTCTCTTCGAAAATATAAAAATTGTGACGCCGGGTGGCCTACACACCGGAAAATTGAGGTTTTGCGCCACCAGGCGCCGTTTGCGCACACCCGAGGGAGTTTGAGGCTGATGTTTGGCGTACCCGACACCTCTCGGTGCGCTCTCTTCGGAGATTAAAAAATTTTGGTGGCGGGTGGCACAAAAACCAGAGATTTTAGGTTTTTGTGCCACCAGAGCTTACACTTGCGTTCTGCTGGTACCTCCGGCAATTGAACGTACCCTGTCGACGGGGAAGGGGGGTCCGGGGGGCCCTCCCCCCGGGAACCCCAGCCCGAGGTGGGGGGGCGGCGGGTGGGGGGAAGGGGTGCACGAAGAGCACCGCAAACCATCCTTTCAGGTGTTGGCGCAGCACCTAGTTATTATTATTATTATTATTATTATTATTATTATTATTATTGGACACCGTGATAGCCCAGTGGTCAAGTTCTACCATCTGGGCCCTGTCGCCAGTTCGATTCCCGTCGGTGCCACCAGTATTTTCATTGAACATACC
>WBZZ01002032.1:175000-207500 GCA_019918135.1 Paulinella micropora
CTTATCTTATCTTATCTCATCTTATCCCATCTTATCCCATCTTATCCCATCTTATCTCATCTTACTTACCTATCTTACCTATCTTACCTATCTTACCTATCTTACCTATCTTAGCTATTACCTACCTTACCTACCTTACCTACCTACCTTCCTTACCTATCTTACCTTTCTTACTTTCTTACTTTCTTACCTATCTTACCTATCTTACCTATCTTTTCTATCTATCTTATCTATCTATCTTATCTATCTATCTTATCTATCTTATCTATCTATCTTATCTATCTATCTTATCTATCTATCTTATCTATCTATCTTATCTATCTTTCTTATCTATCTTTCTTATCTTATCTTATCTTATCTTATCTTATCTTATCCTATCTTATCCTATCTTATCTTATCGATCTTATCTTATCGATCTTATCTCATCGATCTTATTTTATCGATCCTTTCTATCTATCTTATCTATCTATCTTATCTATCTATCTTATCTATCTATCTTATCTATCTATCTTATCTATCTATCTTATCTATCTATCTTATCTATCTATCTTATCTATTATCTATCTACCTTATCTATCTATCTTATCTATCTACCTTATCTATCTACCTTATCTATCTATCTTAGGATAGATAGGATAGATAGATATGATACTAAGATGGATTATCCTATCTATCTATCCTATCTATCTATCTATCCTATCTATCTATCCTATCAATCTATCCTATCTATCTATCCTTTGTATCTATCCTATCCTATCTATCCTATCTATCCTAACTATCTATCTATCTATCCATTTATCTATCTATCTGTCCATCTATCTATCTATCTCCTGGGCTCGCCTCATCGGAACCCGTAATCCCCGTTTAATCTCTTGGGTCATCAACGCAAGCACAAACTCGGTTATTACCCCCGACCTTAGACGTCTGTGGGGAATCATTCCCAACAACAAGTGTGCCCTCTGTTCTGGTCAAGCACATCTATGCCACATCCTCTCCGGTTGCCATGTTGCCCTCAAACAAGGCCGCTATACCTGGCGTCATGACTCTGTGCTCTGCACTATTGAAGCTCCCCTTCAAAAACACATCGAGAGCCATAACAAACGCTCCCCTATAGACCAAAATGAATCAAAGTCTATGTTTGTGAAAGAGGGCGAGCAGAAGCCTAAGAGACAGTCATTTCATCGACCATCCCTGCTTGACACTGCAAACGATTGGCAACTCCAAACCCAATACACCGGTTCTGAGCAAGCCTTTCCTGTCCACATTTGTGTCACTGACCTCCGCCCCGATATCGTTGTCTGGTCACTGTCTACCAAGATATGTATTCTGATCGAGCTAACGTGCCCGGTCGAGGAAAACATCCTTGACGCACGAGCCTACAAGACCAACCGATACAACAAGCTCAAATCTCAAATCGAGGACAACGGATGGACCTGCCACCTTCGACCAATCGAATGCGGGGCTCGCGGCATGGTATCGTTCTCTGTTCATCGATGTTTCCGCGCCTTGGGTTTTTCCCATCCCCAATCCAAATCCCTTTGCTTCAAGCTATCCTCCTGCGTAGCTCGTTGCTCTTTTGCGATTTATCGCTCCTGTGCAGTCAAAAATTGGACTAATCTTCCTCTAGTCCGTATTGGTGACTGCATTCCATCATAGCCGTCCAGTGTTGCATAGCCCGGGCTAGGTCCCTGCGGGGGTTTAGGCCTCATACAAAGTCATCATTGTAGCTTGCGCAAGCTTACGGTGCTCAAAACACTTGGACTAACGGCTTCCTTTTCTTTCTCTTCTTCCTTATCCTCCCACTCTCCATTCCTAGATTGCCTTTTTCTTCAACGTCCTTCCTCCTCTTCTTTTTCCAGAACACAGTCTACCCGTGATTCCCATCCCGGACACATGCACAGTACACAAATTATTGTTTGATGTGAAACTGCGTTCCTTTGCAAGGACTACATTCCTTTGCGACATCTCATCTATCTATCTATCTCTATCTATCTATCTATCTATCTATCTATCTATCTATCTATCTATCTATCTATCTATATGTCTATCTGTCTCATCTATCTCCTATCTCATCTATCTTATCTATCTTATCTATCTGTCTTTCTGTCTGTCTTTCTGTCTATCTCCCAATCTATCTACATACCTACCTTCCAGTCAATCTCTCTCTCTCTCTCTCTCTCTCTCTCTCTTTACACGCACACTCACACACTAACTGGCATGTACAAACATACCCATACTCACATCAAACACACAGACCCACACAGACACACAGAACGCGACAGAAGCCAAAATAATTTTGGCGCGGGTATTGCTATGCATGTCTGAGACGAGAGTATTCGACTGTTCATCTGAAATGTCTGTGCAGGGCTGCCAACAAGGGCATTAGGTGTGGAGGGTACCACTGGTGCTTTCAAGATATGATGGGCTTGCTGCCGCTTCCAGCTACCTACTCTGAGCATCACTAAGTCCCTAAAATGTATTTACTGGCGAGGCATGATGGGGTTGCTGCCGCTTTCTGCTACCCTAACACAATGACCGTCACTATTCTCTGGGTGCTCTACTGACCAGCGCGGCGCTGAGTATTGTATATCCTGCCGGTGCGTGTAGTGTCTGTACACGCTGTCCAGTTCAATTTAGTTCGCGTTCCACTCTACCAGGACTGCACAAAGCACACGGCGTGCTGAAGCAGCTTTTGTCCATGCACTGCCGGCTCGCATTCAGAAAATTTCCTCCTTACATGGTGCCAGTGTCCGTGTATCATAGTCTGCGCATGCCCTCGACGTTCCTGTATGCAGGTATTCATATATGAATGAATGCATGTAAGTGTATGTCAGCAACCACGAACACTTTTTTTCCTGACTGATGGAACCGTATTAATAGAATGCGGTCTCACTTACAACTGACAATTCACGACCTAAGATTTCGTTGAGTAACAGTGTTGGAATGTGTAGTTTAGAAAATGTAAATACAATGTCATGTAGTGATGATAATTATTTGATGTGACAACTACAAAATATCACATAAATAGTAAAAGATAACTGAACAAAATGGATCTTCACAGTCCTTTTGTTACTTTGTCAAAACTCGAGGATGGACTGGACAGAGGCCTCCGTATCTGGTACATGAACCACTTCAATCCTTGAGTCAATGTGGCCGCTGATGATACTACCGATAGATGACGTATTTTTTTTCTCCCTCTTTGGATTTTCCACTAACTTTTTTTTTTTTTTTTTACTCTTCATTTTTTTTTCTTCACTTTTTCATCTCTTTGATACCACTTTTTTTACGCAAACTCTTTTAGTAAGAAACTACTAGCCACTAGTAGGGATAAGTGGGAAGCGTAAGACTCGAAGGAAAATGGAAGTGGTATTAATGTCCCCTTTCCCCTTTTTCCGTTCCCTTTTTTTTAGTTCTTTCTTCCTCTTCCCCTTCTCCAGTTCACACCCTCTCTTGACCTCTGCTTTTCATTTTTCTCTATTTGACCTCCCACGCCTCTCCCTGTAGTCTGCCATCTTCTCTCTTTGTTCCCCCTAGTTTTTACTTACGTTCGCCTACTTACATGCTTCCTTTTCAGCCGCGAGTCTATGAAAAGCAAGCGTTCTTCAATTAGAGTAAATGGTTTAATGATTAAAAATCGAATAATTTGCGGCCTTTTCACAAAATGGCGGCGCCGGCTGGCGCAGCCATTCCAAAAAAAACTATCTAAAACTGCAAGAACGCTGAAATTTGGAGAAGAGGTAGAGGAAGGCTTAGCAATCAGATTTATAACGTTTTTATAGCTATCAAAGCTGTCTACGAGCCCGGTGGGACTTGAAATTTAGTGGTCACCTGTCGCCGCTCGGCGCCGCTAAAAACTCAAGAACTGTATGTCGCTATTGGTTTTACGGGAATTCACTCGTGGAAGTGATTCCTTATTATTACTGGCGACATTCAAATGATAGTATGCAAAAAATAAATAAATAAATAAATAAATAAATAAATAAATAAATAAATAAATAAATAAATAAATAAATAAATAAATAAATAAATAAAATAAATAAATAAATAATAAAAAAGTTAGAAATTAAAAAAAATTGAAAATTAAAAAAAGTTGGAAATTTAAAAAAAGTTCAAGTTGGAAATTAAAAAAAAGTTGGAAATTTAAAAAAAGTTCGCCGACTCGGACATGTATAAAACACTTCAACATGTAGTTTTGAATAAGTTGAATCGTTCAACGTCGAACTGTTTTACACATGTCGTTTGATACAGATCGAACTGTTTTATAAAAGCAGGATGGAACTTTTAAATACAGGTTGAACTTTTTAATACAGGTTGGTTAAACTTTTTATACATGTTTTTTTTTTTTTTTTTTTTTTTTTTTGCATTGACTTGAATTCTTAATATTATTATTAATAATCACATTATCAATAAAATGTATTAATATTAATATTACTAAGTCACAAGTTAATAAATTTAATACATCAGTTGCCGGCCGCCTATTTTCATTATTATCATTAATAATAATCATGATTAATATTGTTAATAATACTACATTTTAGAAATTTATTGAAACAAATGTAGAAATATTTAATTAATTCTAAATCAGATATTAATACTAAGTTGATAAATGTAAGAGATATTATGTCCCACCTGCCCCCAAAAAAAAACACACACGATATTAATAACATAAGTTTTTGTGTTTTCGTGTTAGGGATAAAAAGTCAAACAAAATTCACTTTCTGTTGGATTGGACTCTTCTGTTTATCGAGCACAGGTTTGATCGCTCCCGGGCCCTGGTCTGCCTTGGAGATTTTGCCGCCCGGAGTCATTTCGATTTCAAACACAGGACATTCGGACCAACAATAAATTTCCTGTTCCTGAAGTTTACCCGCGTTCCCCTTAGGGCCAGTAGAAGCGAACCTCCACGCGCCATCCTTGTGTTGTCGCGCCACACCGTACGTTCCTTTGAGAGTGTTGCTGTCGTCTGTCCCAAACATAGTTAATTTTACCATTTTCACTCCTTCCTCGTAGGTACTCACGACCCTGCCCAAGTTTCAAGCGCGTACAGCCCCTTTTGAAAATAATTCCTTCACCTCTGCTGCATTGCTCGCCTCCATTGCCGCAACAAAACTTCCTTTCTGTGGCGGCCAGCCGAATTCCTCATCTGGCCCTGAATCCTGGGGCCCCAACTCCGCTTCTTCAGTATCTTCGACCGCAGCATCGAACTTCACTTCAGACTCGGAAGGAGCACTCAGAGAAACAAGAGAGAGAGAGCGAGAGAGAGAGAGAGAGAGAGATAGAGAGAGAGAGAGAGAGAAATAATAATAATAATAATAATAATGTATCTCCTGCCAATTGCTGAGCCAAAAGGCCATGTGCATCCAGTCCTCCATTCCATAAGGAATGTCTCCACACCAATCGGTGGAATAAAGGAAGTGACGGCATAGAACATTACTCTAGGAGCTTTATACCAATCAGCCCATGGAAAGGGACCGATGGCCTATGTACTCCCTAATAATAATAATAATAATAATAATAATAATAATAGTGCTTCTCTGTCAATGGCTGATGCATTTCTGCACATGCGCCTCCATCGTCTCACCCGTGAGGGGAGTACGAAGAATTGACGATAAGCTCTAATGACACCCCCGCAAGGGCAGTTCCAACACTTCCAGACGGGCCGGTATGTTCAATGAAAATACTGGTCCAGACGGATCGGTATGTTCAATGAAAATACTGGTGGCACCGACGGGAATCGAACTGGCGACAGGGCCCAGATGGTAGAACTTGACCACTGGGCTATCACGGTGTCCAAATAATAATAATAATAATAATAATAATAATAATAATAATAATAATAATAGTGTATCTCCTGCCAATTGCTGAGCCAAAAGGCCATGTGCATCCAGTCCTCCATTCCATAAGGAAAGTCTCCACACCAATCGGTGGAATAAAGGAAGTGACGGCATAGAACATTACTCTAGGAGCTTTATACCAATCAGCCCATGGAAAGAATAATAATAATAATAATAATAGGCTTCCTCAGACTATAGCATCAGATCCAGATCCTGGACATGTGCCTCCATTAATAATAATAATAATAATAATAATAATAATAATAATAATAATAATAATAGTGTATCTCCTGCCAATTGCTGAGCCAAAAGGCCATGTGCATCCAGTCCTCCATTCCATAAGGAAAGTCTCCACACCAATCGGTGGAATAAAGGAAGTGACGGCATAGAACATTACTCTAGGAGCTTTATACCAATCAGCCCATGGAAAGGACCGATGGCCTATGTACTCCCTAATAATAATAATAATAATAATAATAATAATAATAATAATAATAATAATAATAATAATAATAATAATAATAATAGTGTATCTCCTGCCAATTGCTGAGCCAAAAGGCCATGTGCATCCAGTCCTCCATTCCATAAGGAAAGTCTCCACACCAATCGGTGGAATAAAGGAAGTGACGGCATAGAACATTACTCTAGGAGCTTTATACCAATCAGCCCATGGAAAGGACCGATGGCCTATGTACGCCCTAATAATAATAATAATAATAATAATAATAATAATAATAGTGCTTCTCTGTCAATGGCTGATGCATTTCTGCACATGCGCCTCCATCGTCTCACCCGTGAGGGGAGTACGAAGAATTGACGATAAGCTCTAATGACACCCCGCAAGGGCAGTTCCAACACTTCCAGACGGGCCGGTATGTTCAATGAAAATACTGGTCCAGACGGATCGGTATGTTCAATGAAAATACTGGTGGCACCGACGGGAATCGAACTGGCGACAGGGCCCAGATGGTAGAACTTGACCACTGGGCTATCACGGTGTCCAAATAATAATAATAATAATAATAATAATAATAATAATAATAATAATAATAGACTTATCAGTCAATTGGCCTTTGATCCTGTCGGACATGTGCCTCCATCGGTAGCACGGGGCCGTTCGGTGATGCGGCTCCGCTCCAAAGACTAATAATAATAATAATAATAATAATAATAATAATAATAATAATAGTGCTTCTCTGTCAATGGCTGATGCATTTCTGCACATGCGCCTCCATCGTCTCACCCGTGAGGGGAGTACGAAGAATTGACGATAAGCTCTAATGACACCCCCGCAAGGGCAGTTCCAACACTTCCAGACGGGCCGGTATGTTCAATGAAAATACTGGTCCAGAAATAGACCGGTATGTTCAATGAAAATACTGGTGGCACCGACGGGAATCGAACTGGCGACAGGGCCCAGATGGAATAATAATAATAATAATAATAATAATAATAATAATAATAATAATAATAATAATAATAATAACAATAGTGTATCTCCTGCCAATTGCTGAGCCAAAAGGCCATGTGCATCCAGTCCTCCATTCCATAAGGAAAGTCTCCACACCAATCGGTGGAATAAAGGAAGTGACGGCATAGAACATTACTCTAGGAGCTTTACACCAATCAGCCCATGGAAAGGACCGATGGCCTATGTACTCCCTAATAATAATAATAATAATAATAATAATAATAATAATAATAATAATAATAATAATAATAATAATAGTGTATCTCCTGCCAATTGCTGAGCCAAAAGGCCATGTGCATCCAGTAATAATAATAATAATAATAATAATAATAATAATAATAATAGTGCTTCTCTGTCAATGGCTGATGCAAATCTGCACATGCGCCTCCATCGTCTCACCCGTGAGGGGAGTACGAAGAATTGACGATAGGCTCTAATGACACCCCCGCACGGGCAGTTCCAACACTTCCAGACGGACCGGTATGTTCAATGAAAATACTGGTGGCACCGACGGGAATCGAACTGGCGACAGGGCCCAGATGGTAGAACTTGACCACTGGGCTATCGCGGTGTCCAATAATAATAATAATAATAATAATAATAATAATAATAATAATAATAATAATAATAATAATAATAATAATAATAATAATAATAATAATAATAATAATAATAATAATAATAATAATAATAATAATAATAATAATAATAGTGCTTCTCTGTCAATGGCTGATGCATTTCTGCACATGCGCCTCCATCGTCTCACCCGTGAGGGGAGTACGAAGAATTGACGATAAGCTCTAATGACACCCCCGCAAGGGCAGTTCCAACACTTCCAGACGGGCCGGTATGTTCAATGAAAATACTGGTCCAGACGGATCGGTATGTTCAATGAAAATACTGGTGGCACCGACGGGAATCGAACTGGCGACAGGGCCCAGATGGTAGAACTTGACCACTGGGCTATCACGGTGTCCATAATAATAATAATAATAATACTATATCTGAGGCGTGCTGATGCAGCTAATGGCATATCCTCAACGGACATAAGCCTCCAATACCCTTGTTCGAGGTCCTCCACCCCCCGTGTCAGTCTCTCGCCTGATGATCGGGGCCACCGATGGAGCTCCTGAGGGCAAGACTGCACTAAGCCGAGGTTATTCCGCAGTCCCAGCAACCTCTTGCAAGACGTCACCGAATGTGCAAGTGCATACACCAAGCGCGGTTGCTAGAGCTGCCTCGAAACCCCACCCATAACAATCTGGTGTCTGCTGGGTCCTGGGCTATCAACCAGCATATGCGGAGTTTAAGATCTTTTACGCGCGCAACGACCCTCCTCCCCAGCATCTACCACCAAAGGGTTATGAGTTGGCGTCACAGTTTAACGCCTTGAGGCCATTGGGCTGGAACTCTGTTTAGCAAGTGTGACTAGGTTTTTTCATCGGGATTTCCCTCAAATATGTCACAGTCAACACTCCAAGGCAGATTCACTATATCTGAGGCGTACTGATGCAGCTAATGGCATATCCTCAACGGACATAAGCCTCCAATACCCTTGTTCGAGGTCCTCCACCCCCCCGTGTCAGTCTCTCGCCTGATGATCGGGGCCACCGATGGAGCTCCTGAGGGCAAGACTGCACTAAGCCGAGGTTATTCCGCAGTCCCAGCAACCTCTTGCAAGACGTCACCGAATGTGCAAGTGCATACACCAAGCGCGGTTGCTAGAGCTGCCTCGAAACCCCACCCATAACAATCTGGTGTCTGCTGGGTCCTGGGCTATCAACCAGCATATGCGGAGTTTAAGATCTTTTACGCGCGCAACGACCCTCCTCCCCAGCATCTACCACCAAAGGGTTATGAGTTGGCGTCACAGTTTAACGCCTTGAGGCCATTGGGCTGGAACTCTGTTTAGCAAGTGTGACTAGGTTTTTTCATCGGGATTTCCCTCAAATATGTCACAGTCAACACTCCAAATAATAATAATAATGATAATAATAATAATAATAATAATAATAATAATAATAATAATAATAATAATAATAATAGTAGTAGGCTTCCTCAGACTATAGCATCAGATCCAGATCCTGGACATGTGCCTCCATTGGGTCACCGGGGTCAGCCGATCCCAACGCATTGTCAGAACACCAAACAGACATAGCAGCAACAGCAACAGCAGGGGCAGATGGGGGCTGTGAAGTGCATGAAGAGCTAGATGCGAGGGTGTTAGCTGAAGAGAAGAACTCGGAGACACTACGCTGCGCTCCCGAACCCCTCTCTCTAGCCAGGACGTCCACACTGCGCGGACGGCCGCGCCGCGCAACATCAACGTCACTTGGGGGAGAGGGTGGGACAGAAGCTGATGGAACCTCAGTGAGGTCAATCACCTCCTCGCCCCCATCCTCCACCCCAAGCTCCTCCCTTTTACCCTCCCTAGCAGACCAACACTCAGACACATATGATCCAAACAACACATCCAACTTTGGAGGGGGACGCAACGCTGTAACCCCTAACAACGCAGCAAGCCTAAAGTTACTGCGGAAGCGCGACTTCCCCTGAAAAAACTTACAAAACAATCGTGATTGATCCACAGGCGACATATCATCCCAACCCTGCCGCACAGAGCCCTCCCGCTCCCGCCCAAGCAACACATCCTCCACCACAACCTCACCGCCTACGACCTCACCACCCTCCTCACTCCCTCCATCCCCCTCAGCACCCCCCACAGCCATGCCACCGAGCCTCTGCATACTCAGCAACAGCTGCTTACGTCTCCCCTCATGCATGGGGCAAACCCATAAGGAGTGCGCAAGGGACTCATTGACATCATCATGACAACAGAAGCAGCGAGGGGACATGCCACTGACCAACTTGCTGCGGTACAACCGAAGGCGGTTGTTGCAGCTGAGCAACCTTCTCCGAAGCAGATTATAATGCGCATCATCAAGGGCTACCCATCTTGGGAACTCCTTAGTTCCAAAGACTTGTCTTAGGATGACTCGCAGGCAATCAGTAAGATCGCTGCCTGCCTCTCGCTTGTCCCACATCAGTTGCTGCACCATCTTGACGTCCTGCTGAAGGGCCCACTTGTCCACAGTCGAACACCAACCCTCGAGGTCCTTCTCTGAGCTATTTAGGAGCTCCTGAAGCCCTTGTTGTAGATCCATTGAGTCCCTGATAGCGCCTTCGGCCTCCGCAGTCCAATCGGATTTGACTTGAGATGCGATGACAGGAAATCGCTTCTCCGGTAGAACACGCAGCCGTCCATAGAACTTCAGTTGCGCCGCCCGCCGCAAACGCTCCGCACTCAAAGAGCGCGCCAGAAAGAGTGTAATCCACTTGCTTGTCTTAGGGCTGATGCCGAGAATCATCCTCATGGGGCGCAGCATTGCTGCCTCCAGCTTGGTGAGCTGCGATACGGGGGCACGCCAGACATCGAAGGCGTACGTCAGCTTGGCCCCCACAAGTTGATTCCAGCACATGAGACGATACCTAGCTTGTATCTCACCTGCACACCACAAAGAGTACCAACCTGCGGTGGCGACTTCAGTGACACGCGTAGCCCGCAGGGCCTGCTCCTTCCACTTCAGGTCGTCGGTGATAACCACTCCCAGGTACTTGTACTGACTTGTGACACAAAGCTTCTGGCCGCGAAACCACACCACGGGCTCACCTCGCTCCCTGATACTTGGTCGTTTCGCCTTGCTCGACGTGTAAATGGGCATGATTTCCGTCTTGCCGGGCTTCAAGTTGACTTCCAGCCGGTAATCTTCCGCGAACTTGGCCACAACATTGACCATCTTCTGGAGCTCGGTGCGACTGTGAGCGATGATCGCGTATAGAAGTGCCTTGATGTCGTTCAGCCGCTTCACATCCGTGATCTTGAGGGCACTCGCCAGCCGATCACACAGCTCATCCATAAAGACGTTGAAGAGTGTAGGAGAGAGAGGGGACCCCTGTTGGACGCCTACACCCTCCAGTACTTCGGGGGTGAGTGCTCCATCAACTAGCACTTGCGACGAAGTCTGCTCGTAGCACCTGCGTAGCGTGCGCCAGAACTTGCCCCTTACACCCAGCTTCCAGAGCCTCTCAAATAGGCCATCTCTCCAAACAGACGGGAAAGCCTTGCGTAGATCGACGAACAGGACATACGACTCCCGCTTCTGCTGCTGACGCCCCTTCAACCTCTGCCAAAGGGTAAAGACCTGATCCGTAGTGCGACGCCCCGGGCGGAAGCCTCCCTGCTCTGGACGTAGCTTATCCGGGCCATCCACGAAGAGCGTTAGACGAGTAGCTAATAAGGACAGATACAGCTTACCAAGGCAACTAATAATCGAGATATCCCTCCAGTTGTCAGGATCCGTAGGATCCCCACCCTTGGGGATATTGACGATGATTCCCTTGCCCCAA
Source organism: Paulinella micropora (assembly GCA_019918135.1). Lineage (NCBI taxonomy): Eukaryota > Cercozoa > Imbricatea > Euglyphida > Paulinellidae > Paulinella > Paulinella micropora. Next base: position 186,713 of record WBZZ01002032.1, read on the forward strand.
GCTTTTGGAGTCCTCTCGGCTTCTCGAATCCAGTTGAAGTACTGCGTTAAGTAGCCATTGATGTAGGCGCCGCCATACTTGAGCATCTCGTTCTTCACTTTGTCCTCGCCACAAGCTTTGTGGTTATTCAGGGCACGTTGCCTTGCAAGGACCTCCTCTTGCGTGAACGGCTTGTCCAGCTCTTCGCAAGTGTCTTCACCTACTTCGTGCTCCTTCATAGCCCGGGCCACCTCATCTCTGAAGCGATCGTTCCAGTGGAACTGCCGCTTAGCTTCGGCTTCCTCCCACTCCAGCGAGCCTGCTTCTGCACAGCACTCCACCACAACAGCCGCACTTGCCGGATTTTCCCGTGGCTTCACCGAATTTTTCCGAAATTCCTCCCACCGAGCGACCTTTTCTGGCAGCGTACACGCAAGTGAGCCATCCTCCCTTTGCACCGGCGCGGAGACCTTCGTTCTGCGTGCCCCGCCAAGCCGCTTCGCGAGTAGCCAAAAGCGCTTTGAGGATTGCTCGCGTTGACATTTGACCGCTTCTTCCTGCACTTGCTTGAAGGAGGCGGACTTCTTGGCCCGAGTTGCCTTCCGAATTTGCTTGCGGAGCCGTAGCCAATTCAGACGGGCTTCCGCATTCGATTCATCCCTCCTGTATGCTGCGTAGGCCTCCCGGCGCTGCTGAATGAGCTCCTTTAGCTCCCCGTCGAACCAATTGTTGGTGAAACGGGGTCGTATACATCTGGAGCCAAGGACCCGGTGCGCCGCCATTCGGAAGGACTGCGCCACTCGCTCGGTGACGTCATCTACCACCCGTTGGCTGTCGGCACCACCCGATAGGTCAAGCTCAGGCAGCTGATGCACTCCAAGCTTCTGTAGGCAATGCTGGAATACGTCATCGAACTTGTCGCGTAGATAATCCAGCGCTTGCTTCGCAGCGTGATCATTACCCGAGACACCAGCACCAATAAGCTTATCAACACGAAAGGACCTGTAAGGTTTCGCAGCCCGCTTTGGCCGGCGCTGGCCGCTCCACGTCAGTTCGGCCCATACTGCCTTGTGGTCCGTATCAAGATCATCTTCGCATACTCCGAACTTTGCTCCAGATGCCAAGCCAGGCGACGCGCAGATGTAATCGAGGAGGTGCTTGCCTGTGCCCATGCCGCGCTGCTCACGCCGGGACCACCAGTAGGACCCTTCCACTGGGCACGAGAAGCCGCTCAGATTTCGCAGGCCCGTAGCGACGAGGACAGCCGCGAGTCTCTTGCCGTTCTCCGAACGTACCGGTGCTCCCTTATCATCGACCTCCCCGTGCTGACCGACGATGCCCTCCTCTTTTCGGCTGCATGCCGGCCCGAGCTTCGCGTTGGCATCCGCCACCGTGACCACAAGACCTTTGGCTCCAAAAAAAGCTATAGCTGCCTGCCAGGCCGCATACGCCTCTGACGACTCTTCTTCCTGCGTTTCCTGGGGAAAGTAGCCGTTGCCCACATAGATATCCTGAGCGCCGGTAACACCCGAGGCGATACGCAGCCACACTTGCTGCCGGTGGTCGACGGGGGCTGACACCAGGTTGCAATACGGACCAAGGAAGTTAGCCACCGCGAATAGAACCCCACCCTTGCAGCGATTTTTCTCGCTGACCTCCGCAGGTTTTCCAAAAATCCGGAATCCATCCAGGCTGCATTTGGAAAGTTGCTTCTTGCCCATGCGGTGCTCCTGAGCCCCGATGACTAGCCAGCCCTCGTGCTTGTATAATGATGCCCATTCCGCCGTGCCTACGTTGTCGTATCCCGTTTTACCCTGCCAGTTGTGACTCGCGACGAGTAGCTTGAAGCCGGTATCGAACTGCTTGGAGCGGTGCTTCTTGGCTCGTTTCCGGACCCGACGGCCGCGCTTGGCTTCCGCCCTCGTGCTGCCCCCTCTGCAGGTGCTTGCGCAGGTTGGTCCCCCACTGCACTGGCCGCCGAATGCAGGGGCACCACATGCACATCAGCACACTCAGACACACACTTAGGTGCATCGGCAGCCAATTCCGAAGACACCACCTGCACATCATCGACACATTCTTCATGCAGAGGCAAGACGCGATATCCCGTCGCAGCTTCCTCCTTCCGGACCGCCGCTTCCCCACGCAGATGGATGCGAATAAGCCTTCGGACACGTTCCCTGTCCCTGAACCTGCGCCCAAGGGCCACATTGACCCCTCTGCCGAAGAATTTGAGATGTTTGAGTTGCTGCAACGCCGTCTGCCTGCTGTCATCGTCCTCGTAGACCAGCTCCAGGTGACGAGACATTCGCTGGCCTTGCCACTCCATTACCGGGACCACCAGACCAAGACCGCTCATTTTGGAGGCGATCTCCTGTAGATTGGCGCGTTCTGAGAGCCCCCAGACAATCAGATTACGCCCGTCCTTGTCGTACCGATCTACCCGCCGGTACCGTCGAGGCGGCGGTGCCATCTGCCATATAGCGCCGCTCGCCTTATGTTGAAGCGCCGACCCGTGTGCCAGGTTTGGGGAGGAAGGATGAGGCGCAGCTAAGATAGCCTCTCCACGTGGTTCAGGAATTCCGTCATATACGCGAGCCCTCATCCTCCCATCCTGGGACATCGGGCCAGAGCCCGTCGAAGAGGCATTCCCACGGGGATTGTCCAGGTCTTCGGCGATTCTACCTTGTCCCATAAGGGCCACAGTGGTAGCTCCGTGCTTCGCGTATTTGTAATCCATTGAGAGTAGTAGACGGCCAATGTCGCTGGCCATCACCGCCGCGCCTCTTTACGCCGATGAAAGCGCCCGTCCATGCAAATAGCATCGGCGGTATCTGCAACACACACTACACGCATTTCCGCCGGTGTCACTGGACGCTGCCGCGTCGCTTCGTGCCCTTCGGCGCCCGCCAGCACCCCCAGCGTCGCCAGAACCTGCCTCACGCACTACACACACACTCTCCATCGCATCGCCAACGCCTCTACTCTCATGCCTTATGGACTTTCAGCTGCTCCTAACAATACACATCATGAGGTACGGGTGTCCCCGAGTGGAGCCAGATCGGACGGCGTGCCGCTGAAACTCCTTCCCCCACGTGGGTATAGAAGGCGCGAACCTAGCGGTACCTATAGGGTCTTACAGACAAGTATAGTAATCCCAGCCGAAGCTGCTCAGTTAGAAATGCAACGGTGGAGGGTGTGAATGCATGGGGCAAGGCATGGCAACGCAGCAAGGCACTGGCAAGGCATTGGGACCGACTGAAGCCCCTCTCCAACGTGCGCTCATCATGTGTTCCAGTTAGGCAACCCCGAAGAAGCGAAGATAGGGAGGAGACAAAACCCAGATAGGATGAAGATAGGATTAACATGAAGCCGAAATGGAGCCGAGTTGGAACAGGTCAACTCAGCCCCATCTCGGCTCAATGTGAATCCTATCTTCAACCCATCTCGGTACTGTTTCCTCCGAATGCTCACCTCAACAAGATCACCAAACCGGAACTGGAAGCCCCCAGGCATTTACTCGGCAGGAAATTCGGCGAAAATGGGCTAACCAGGAAACCAGACCCAAACCAACAGCCAAGAAAAACGAGCCAACCAACAATCCAACAGACAACCCCACAACCTGCCTGGCCGAACCCCTACCGAGTAAATGCCCAGTTGAGAGTTGCGCATATCCCGGTGACCGCCCTCCCCAAGCGGTCACCTTCGTGGGGAGAGGCCCAACCACCTCCTCTTCCCATGGAGTGCCATCTTGTGCACCCCTCCAGAATAATAATAATAATAATAATAATAATAATAATAATAATAATAATAATAATAATAATAATAATAATAATGATAATAATGATAGTAACAGTAATAAAGAAAAAAAAAGGGGGGGGGACCTCACTTCAGAACTGGAGAAAGCAGTCTCCGACATCAGTAAGATATTAATAATATCCGGTCACCTAGCAGTGGCAGACACTTTCTGTGTTCCCAAGATTACGAGAACTGATTACCCTTTAATAATCTAAATCAAATATAAAACACTTCAAGTCAGATCCTATATTGTTATTGCCTATAATATTAATTACCGGACCGGACTGTCTACTAATACTAGGAATTACTTAATACGATACAAGAATGTATCACTGCTCCCCTTTAAGTCCTATATTAATGACTAGTTAAGGTCTGAATAAAAACTTCTAGTACCAAAGTCTTATTTTGGTTTCGTGCCGAAGAAACGGGTATCCACCCTCTTCAATCCCTTAACAAACGTACTATTGCGGATTGTGTCGCGCTTCTCCTTGAACGGGCCAAGACTCTTCGGCTTAGTGTTGATATCAGCCGAATTCTCCGCATCGCGAATATGGTATACCTTCACGATTCCCTCTTTCACCTCATGGTTGATATGGGCTAACTTCACCTCCAGGTGTCGTTGACGTCTCGAAAAGATGTTAGTGTTAGCTCCCAAAACCGTTGCAGAGTTGTCAATGTAGATCGTAGGAGGCTCTTCTGCCAAACCCTTCAGCAATACGTTCGACTCGTGAACGGGCACCTCCTTGAGAAAGTTGTGAATAGACTTACTCACATTAATGATCGTCGACAAACACCAGGGACCTTGACTCAGCTTCATTGGTCGAGGTTGAAGGTACACGCTGCCCCTCGGAATACGACGCAAAAACACCACCCGCAAGCGTGGCCAGGCCCCCCGACCTCGACCGATAATTTAAATCCCACTCCGAGGCATAGGAAGCATCCCCAAACGCAATCACGCTCTTATTCCCATCCGAAACGTAGTGCAGCCCTTGCTCCTCCTGACCGAGGATGTAACGTAAAAGCCACTCCGCTGCACAGTAGTCGAACCGATCGCGCTTGGATTGAAACTCGGCCAGGCGAGACAAGGGCCCAACAATCTCCCACAAGACTGCCCTTACCCAGCCCAAGTCCCCGCAGACTTTCGGTGGCTCGTACTTGCTCAGCTCCGACTGCTTTGACTCCCCCGAGTAGCAAGCCACGGCGTACCCACCGGAGTCCATTCCTTTCCATCCGCACGCGGATATTTCTTTCGCAAGTTGCGAATGTACTCCCTGCAGGTGACCAACGTATGGAAACGCCCTTCGTCATCCTCCCATTGCGTGACTTCACGCCTCAGGATCTCACAAATAGTTTTGTTCACAGTGATGGTGCCCTGACGCGCCTTCAACCGTCCCCAGAACCAATCTGAAAACTCTTCCGACGGCGGGGCCAAAACATAATCATCCACATGCGTTGTTGCCATAGCCGTCAACTTGGCTTTGCCATCAACCATCGCGAACACACAGGGATCATAAGGGTTAGGCTTCATTCCAATCAACGCATAAAAGGGATCAACACATTCGTACCAGTGCAAGTTAGCCGAATCCCTCAACCCGTTGACTTCAGCCCACGCCTCATAGACATAGCCCGGTGGGTTATACAAACCAAGAAGCCTAATGTAAACCGGCTTATCACGCCGTGTTTCAGGAAGGCTGACACATCGTCCCCATTCTGCAATCGCAAACGCTGCAAGGTTGACATTGCAAAGAAACAACGCAACGCATGCTCATCCGGGGTCGGCATTGACGTCGGACCACAATCAACACCAGGACGCTGCTGACATCCCTTCGCCGCCACACGAGACTTCTGCTCTATGCACTCCCCATCCTCATATTTGTCGAAATCCGCAAACCGGACCCCCACCACCTTCGTTCCTTTTGGTACAGCGTCCTTACGAACCAATCGCAACGCATCCAAATCGAAATGCTGCCGGATGTCTTTCAACCGAGACTCCACAAATCGTTCCGACTGGTTGGCCCTTAACAGGCACAGGAACCGTAATCACCAGCAAGACCGAAAGCACAGGCATCACCAGCCTTAAACAGAGAGAGAGGATCCACTGAGAAGGTACCTCCATTAGGTAACAGCACCTAGCATCCCCAGGCTCCGTCTGACGGCGAGCACGCTTGCCCTCAACAACATTCGACAGACTAATGGCCGCCCCATCCCATTCCACAGGCACTCCCCTTGAATCCCGACACCCCCCGTCCAGACAAGACGAATCAGAAGAAACCGGAACCACAGGCCCCTTTGCCACCCCATCCGACTGCCCAGAAGGTTGAGAAACAACTACCTCAGTAGCCAGAGCAAAAGCAACCCGTCGACCAACGGACCAGTGTCGAGACTTCCACCGTCGGACCCACTGAAAAATTACCACCCTGCTGGTCCCCCGCACCAGAAGTACCAACACCATCCAAAGCATCGAAACCCCCGTACTGAGCATCGTCATGCGAAGGAGCTCTTTGTATCAACTTCTTTTGTAGAAATAGAATTGGTAATTGTAATTCGATAGGCCATATAACTGCACAATTGAGGACTCTTATTTTTAGTGTTAGGGTTGACACTTGTAACTGGACTTGAATAATTTCGGTAAGACTGATTATGGCAACTGTAGTAGTCAGGTCAGGACACGCGTTTCTAGAGCGCGCCAATTTTTGTACCTCAATCTGTGCTTCAGTAAAGTAATTCAGATTTGCCTAATTTAGCAAGTCACTAAGTGCTCCGGTTCGATCACCGTTCCTGTCAAGTATTAATATAAAGGGTTATGTCCTCTTCTGTGCTGAAAGATGCTGCAACCGCTGTTCTGCAAGGAAAGGCTCCTACGTTTAAGGATGGTGTATCGGGAAGGAGCTGGGACGATTGGAATGCTCAAGTTCGGGCGGACCTCGCATCGATCGAGTGCTGGGAGTACGTCAAGCCGCTGGCCGAGGTACTACAGTGGCGCGTCGAGGTTGAAGCAGAAATCCGGGTGGAGGCCAAGGAGGCTACTAAGGAGGGCGCTGCGAGGCAGCGACGTGGGGACGCGGACAACAAGCAGCAGGACCAGAAGCATGATCTGACTCCGGTTCAACGGAGAAAGATTATGGCCAGAAGGGCTCAAGTATTCATGTGGATGTATAAGGGCTTGGAGTACGGCTCTGCGTCGGAACGAATCGTAAGACACCTAGTACGGGAGGAACAACTCCGACCGGAAGAATTATTAAGGATGCTCCGTCAACGATACCAAGGGAACGATGCTCGTCAAAAGCAGCAGAGGAACAACTTGGTATGCGGATGGAAGTTTAATTGTAACGAAGACCTGCGGGCGCAACTGAGCGACTTTGAGTCGCATGGTCAGTTCTTGGAGGCTCACGAGGAGCCGATCAGTGCAACGTTGAGAATGCAGTTTATTGAAACTGCACTTGGGAAGTGTGAGCATCGTCATCTATGGAAATCATTCTTGGATGCCCAAGTGGCTACACCTTCGGCTACGTGGGAAGACTTCAAGCTGCTCTTCGAGAGAAGAGTGATTGCGAACGAAGCAATGACCAAGGAAGAAAGCGCGATGGACACTGCAATGGTGGCTGCACAGCAACATCGAACAAGGGAGGCACGGGCAAGGGGAGGAAGGAGGCTAGAGTGCTACAACTGTGGAAATCCGCACAACTATTTTACATGCACTATCAAGTGCAAGATCCCGGGACATGACCACCAGGGGAGAAGATGCCCGTTACAGGAAGAAGATGCCTGCGGAAGGGAACCAGAAACAGAACGCGAGCCAAAAGCAGAGCGGAAGTGGAAATGTGGCCCATAACAATGGGAAGCCGGGCGAGAAAGCTGGCAAGAAGAAAGCCAACGGAGGGGCGCCGGGCGTATCGTGTCTTGCCTGCGTCGACGGAGAGAATGGTCGGGCATGGAACGAGTTGCAAACCAATGTAGTTAATAATTCCGGTAGATCGGTTGACAGAGGCCGGGTTGAAACCGGGAGACTTTGGTAGTTCTTGATTGAACAGATTGTGAGATATTTACTGAGTAAAGTGTTTGCCGCCTAAACTGAGAGCGGCAAAACCATAACAGGTGACTGGCTGACAATGCCAAATGCAGTAACAAGCTCAATCAAAGATAATAGGTTTATCAGTCCTATCGACATCAATATAATGACGTAACTGTCATATCACGAGTAACTGCTGTCAGAAATTATTATAACCGTTATTGTAATGTACAGCTCCCCCTAATTTCAGAGGTAGTTACTAATAGAGTCACTAATGACGTAGAAGTCACAAATATATTCTATTCTTATCACTTAAGTCATAGGACACCTATAATGAGCAAAAACATAAGCAACCACTTCAATGCTTACTTGGACTGATGTCCAGACAGTCTGTCTGCCCCCTTCTTGAACAAGGACGGGCTCGCGATTTTCTTTGAGAGAACATCGGCGCGATCGTCTGCTGACGGGACCCAACGCATCACAACCTCCCCCTTCCTCATCGCCTCAGTCAAATGGTAATGCCTCAGAGCAATATGACGCAGCTTCTTTCCAAACACCGATTCCGGCGCAGTACACACCGTAGCCTGATTGTCGACATTGAGAGTCGGCGTCGCCATCAACACTGTTTTCAATGGATTCTCATCCGACCAAGGCAAAGCTCGAATCATATTACGCACCGACTCAAGATCGTGCAGCACCTCCGAAGCCGCGTAAGTTTCGCTCTCTTGCGTGCCCGTGGCTAAATGCTTCTGATTGGAAGCCCTCACCATCACCGGCCCATCCGCCAGGAACACCACACCCCCTGTACGCGAGTACATGCGACTTCCATTTCCCAGGGACGAATCTGAGTCCGCCTCCGGCGCACGGTTACCATTCGACGAGAACTTGACATCCCTGTTATTGACGAACAGGAAATAGCGCAACAGCTGCTCCGCCGCTCGATAATCGAACTTGCTTCTGTCGGACTGATGCTCAGCCAGAAAACTCAGCGGGAAGTACCGACTCTGGGCAACTCGCTTTCAGGTAGATGTAACTCCCTACAATCTCCTGTGGCGAGTACTCCTCTAACGCCGGCACCATCTTTGATCCCTCTGGCAACCACGGCGTCTTGGCCGGCATCCACGGACGCCCGTCGTTCCTCTTGAACCTAGCCATCAACGTCTTGGTGTACTCACGTTGGTAGATAGATATGGTGTACACACCACCCTTCCTGCTGACCTCAAACTCAAGCGAGAGGAACTGTTTGACCGGGCCTAGATCCTTTACGTTTCCCCACTCCTTGTTAAGCTTCTCCACATATTCCTCCCGGCTTGCCTTAGATGCAGCATGAATGTTATCATCGACATGATAAGTCAACACTTCAGTCTTCTTCGTCTCAGGATCAACCCTCCCGAACATGACCGGCTCAAGGATGCTCTGCACAAAGCCCATCTTCTTCTGAGTCGGAACCACTCGGTCGTTCCAATAGATGTGGCCTGAGGGCTTTAGACCGTTGACTCCCCCAAGAGCCTCCCACACCACATTAGGTGGCGTGTAGCCAGCTGGAGCTTGCAGCCAAACCGGTACCCGCAGCTTTACCTATGGAAATGAACTCTCTTCGTCCATTCCAAATATATCAAGGTCCTGCAATACCGCAAGAGCACACGTAGACCACACCAACTCAACCCTACACGTCGGTAGATCTACTTTATCATACTGCCACGCCGGTTGTCGGAAACCAATACCAGCAATCCTCGACTTTGTATCCACTACCGGACCATCGACCGTCTCTCGCTTTTCAAAGTCGACAAACCTCGTTGGAACCAGTGGCTGCCCCGGAGGCTTCTCCGAACATGACGCTCCACTATAGCACCCAGCCTAAGGTGCTTGTCGATGTCCTTGAACCTTGAGTCGTTAAATCTGCCTGAGGCAGTAGCCTCGCGATGAGGAACCGGGACCGTCACCAAGTATACACCCGAACGGAAGTTCGTTGGCTTCGTTGGCTTCCTGCTCCTCACCCCTGCAACTATGTTTGATGTGTCAATGGTGCCGTCCACACCACTGGCACCCCCCTTGCATCTCTCTTCTGGTCTGCCCCAGCACGACCCTGCAATCCTCCCGAACGAGGCAATGACACGTTGGCAGACACCCCACTCCCACTCCCATCAGGAGCTCTTGCATCCACCTTGCTGTCACGTCCACCAGCCGACTTCTCGTATCCAACGACCACCAGCTTTATGACCCCACCTTCGTCAGTTGGACCATCACGTGAGCTCTCACGTGCAGACGGACCGTTTGCCACATTTTCCACTACGTCGTCCACTTCCCAGACGTCATTTTCACCTTCACCAGTGACCACGTCAAGTAATTTGTCGAGTAGTCGCTGCTCACTTGGCGTAAAAAATGCACCGGGTTTTTTGCCATTTTCGCCCTCTTTTTCCCGAACGGTGGTAGCTGTTTGGAAGTGGTGTTGCAACGACGAGGCCATCTTTCCTCGTGGTTAGAGAGTAGGCCAGCCATGTACCGTAGGATCCCTGACAACCATGTTTGCCGTAGACACAAGCTTAGCTTCGTAGTACTTTGTAGGCAGACTCCACCCACCCCCATGAACACCCCAGGCACCCCCTTCTCTTGTCCTTTCTTACCACCCTTGTAGTACACGCACAGGCATCCAAATGGCTTCAGGATAGAAAAGGGTGGTGCTGGTCTTTTGTAGAACATCTCGTGTCTCGTTGTCTTCGCCCCAGCCCTTGCTTGCATGTTGATGATGAAGATAGCATAGTCGACTGCCAGAGGCAGGAAGTAGACAGGCACACTCCTTGCATTCAACAACGTAGCTGCCAGCGAGAAAACAATGTGTATACCCGACGCATCCTTGTTGGGGCCCGCACGAACGGGTAACTTGGGCTTAATCCCTCACTTTTGAGGAAATCTTTACCGCATTTGAGATCCATTCTTTATCCGTTCTAAATTGCTTCATCGCATTCCCCGTCTGGGTCTTTGACCACACCTTCACCTCTGCCAGCTGCTTGACTGCGATGTCAAATGCTCTCGTTGGATTCCAATACCCCCTTAGGTAGCCAGAGACGTTCTCCACAAACAGTAAGCAGTAAGGTGTGTTGCCATACAATGGAAACATTATGCGACCAGTGCCGTCTGCACTCCAATCCTCGCCAGCCTTTGCACATAGCGTCAGCGATGTCCCCTCGAACGATGCGTGCTTAGTAATCTTAGTCGTTGAGCAAGCTGAGCAGTCACACCTCAGGGTAGACGCCTTCCCTCTCGCAGTTAGTCCATTCTGCTTCAGGAACTGACAAGCTATTGTCTCCCCAAAGTGGAAAATGCTGTTCAGCTCATCCATATCTACCGTAGTAGTTGGCCTCATGCTGGTCGACCAAAATGCAGCGTTGCACTGAGGGAACGGTGAGCATGCTTTCCTCTCTCTCCTCCATCCAGGCGGATTCGCCGTGTTAAATCGGTTTTTTCAAGTATCAGCATCGAAGCTCCCCATCAAAATTTTTTCGCACGGCTACACCACAATCCTCTTCTTCGTCACGAAGAATTCGTCATCCTGCATGACGATTGCGTAGCCCATTCGCTGTAGGCGACCGGATGAGAAAAGTGTACGGTCCAACGTAGGTAGGGCATAGGTCTCCCCATTTCCACCTCTTGATGCTCCCCCTCACCTGTCACGCCCGTAAACGATGTGCTACCCATCGCCACAGTCTTGATGAGTCCGGAGATCCCCCTGAACGCCATCCGTTCTTCTTCCTCAACCTCGTTCAGGGCATCCTCCACTGGAACCATGTGCTGCGACGACCCGCAGTCAAGGTAGACTTCATACAGGTCCTGCTCACCCGTCACTTCATCCTCGAACGCCATATGAGCTGCAGGCCCGTTGCTATCTCCTCCTCCACCAGAAGTCGTATCTCCCCCACTGCCAGGTATCCCATCCACATCACCACTCTCTCCATCTGATTGACCAGGCGGCATGTTCGGTGGTTTCCTCTCTTCCACCACTTCCCCTCCCGCCGTAATAGCCCTAGGTACTGGGTCCAATCCCACGCCCCTTATCCCTTGCCTTTCCACAGTGATGATTGTATCCATCTCGTTCCATGGTCCAACACGTCTCCCTTCTTCTACAGGTGGATCACTGGTGCTCACACTTGTGCCCTGGCCTGCATTCGACGTACCCCTTGCTTTCCGGTATTTCGCCAGTGCCTCTTTTTTTTCTTCCTCCAGTGACAGTTGTTGGTAGGCCCACGGGAAGAAACTTTCTCTGCCACGCAATAGGGTACGTTCCGGTTCATTAGCCGCGTGCTTCTTCGCATCTTGCAACGCTTCCCAACTCATCTCCATGAATTCCCTTGCTCCCTCAGGCGGGCCAATGATGAGTAGGATGTCATTGTACCTTGGCTGGAACATCCGAGCCTGCTCATCCTCCTTAGGCTTGACGTGACAGTAACGTAGCAGTCTCTTGTAGGCCAGGTCCGCCTTCACCCTTGTCCTGTCCAACCCATGAGGTCCCAGTCCTCTCGGCTCCAGCTGACCGACCACCTTTTCCCACGCTTCCTTCCATTCGTTTTGCGTGTAGTTGCAGAAGTCCTTGTGCGCTTTCCAGTCCAGCCGCTGGCAGTTGGTGTTGCAATACATCACGGTCTTGCATCTCGAGCACCAACGCTCCTTGTTTACTTGAGTCGTACTGCATGCTTCACATTCCGGTGGCATCACTGTCTCCTTGTTACAGGGTTCGTTAGCCTCCAGTCCTGCAGCCCAGTGTTCCCAATCATCCGGCGTAATCCTGATGTTGTAGTCCATGCCCAGAAGTGGAGCTCCGGCCGACCCGCATTGTTGAAGACCGTTCGGAAGTCGGCAATATTCACTTGCCCATTCCTCGTGTCGTCCTTCCTTTCCTCGTCTGGCGGCCCCATGTAGAGGAACGGTGTGTTCTTCTGCGCCATAAACGCATTCCCAACCGCTTTCCCCCCTTCTTAGGCACCACCCGCAGCCCCGATCCATCCGCCGCCGAAGCTAGGTACTCCTCTTCGCCCACTGCATATCTCGGAACAGGGGATCAGCCATCGATGCTAGCTTCTGACGTTGTAGATCAAACGCCATACAGGACACGGCCGCGGCGGGAGCGTTCTTCGGGGCACCAGAACCTTTGCGTCCTTGGTCTTTCCCTCCATTGGCTGCGGCATCACTTTTCGGTTTCTCTTCTTTAGGAACTTTCTTGCGGTACCTGTCCTTGAGCGTGGGGCACGACTTGCCAACGTGCTCATGGCCAGGTATGCGACATTTCTCCATGCACCTGAAATACTTATGGTTCTTTGAGCAGTTGTAGCATTCCAATTTCAGCTTGTCGCTCTTGCCGCCCTTGTCCCCTTTCTCATTTCTGCCCTCCTTCGCTTATCCATTCGCCCACATCGTTGTCTCCTCTTTAGTAGCCATGCGTTGTGCCTCATTACCGATGACTCTCCGCTCGAAGGCCGCCTCGAAGTCATCCCACTCCAACGATGGATTGATCACTTGCGCGTCCAGAAATGGTTTCCACAGAGTTTTTCTGCGCATTTTGCTAGGGCCGTCTTCACAAACTGCATCTGCAGCGTGACGCTAACCGGCTCGTTGTGATCCTCCAGGAATTGACAATGAGTCATGAAATCCCTTAGCTGCGCCATCATATCGTCCTTGGCATTAAACTGCCAGTTGCTTACAATGCTGTTCCTCTTTTGCTTTTGGTGAGCCGCGTTGCCTTGGTAGCGTTGACGCAGGATGTCGATGAGCTCCTCCGGTCGTAGCGTAGGCTCCCTGACCAAATGTCGGACAATCCTCTCCGCCGGCGGCCGTATTCCAACGCTTTGTATAACCACATAAAGATTTGTGCCCTTCTGGCCAATATCTTGCGACGCTGCGGCATGGCCAAATTAATACCTTCCCCGGCCGCCGGTGCCGGTCTCGCTTCCAAGGCAGCCTTTTGCTCCCTCGTCTTGGCCTCTCTCTTGTTCTCCTTCCGGTCCCCGTAAGCTGCATCCGGTGCTCCCACCGCAGGCTTAGCTTCAATCTCGGACCGCCATTGTAGAACCTCCGCCAACAGCGCGACGTATTCCCAGCACTCGACCGAGGTCAAGTCCGCCCTCACCTGCGCAAACCAGTCGTCCTAGCTTCTCCCCTTGACACCATCGATGAACGCAGGCGTCTTGCCTTGTAGAACCACAGTCGCCGCATCCTTTGCCGCAGAAGCACTCATAACCCAATGTAGTTAATAATTCCGGTAGATCGGTTGACAGAGGCCGGGTTGAAACCGGGAGACTTTGGTAGTTCTTGATTGAACAGATTGTGAGATATTTACTGAGTAAAGTGTTTGCCGCCTAAACTGAGAGCGGCAAAACTATAACAGGTGACTGGCTGACAATGCCAAATGCAGTAACAAGCTCAATCAAAAATAATAGGTTTATCAGTCCTATCGACATCAATATAATGACGTAACTGTCATATCACGAGTAACTGCTGTCAGAAATTATTATAACCGTTATTGTAATGTAAAGCAAACAACTATTACGGTTGGAGGGATTGGGACGGAGATTCCTACTAGTAACGCTGAAGCTGAGCTGGCAATGACGGATGCCACAGAAGAAAGGAAGCCACCGAACACGCCGATAGGAGACGAGCCTGCAGGTATGATGACAGTGGATGGGGGAGAAAGAATCGACAGGATGTCAATCTGTCTGGATAGTGGCTCAACAAAACACTTGGTACCTGATGTGACGATGATGCGGGACAAGGAAGATAGTGGGCTTGATCTCCGGGGGATCGACGGATCTACAAAAGCGACGGCAATTGGAAAGATGGGGTTCGTGGGGGTGACAGGCGAAGGGGAACCTCAAGATGTGACTATGGGAGAAACATACTGCCTGGAGACGCTAGATCGGGTGCTCTTCTCTGCCAGGCAACTACAAAAGAGAGGATATGGGATTGTGCTACAAGACGGCGGTTTCTTTGTTACAAAGAAGAAAATTGATGTGCGTCCCGGAGAGAAGTTATTGGTAGGTGATTTCGATCCGGAGACGTGTCAATATAGTTAGGACTTTGCAAGAAAAGACGGGCAAGGATGAGGGAGAGGCACCTTTTCCTGCGTTCCAATCAGCATTTGTGGACGGCATCTATGAAACCTACGACAAACGTGGACATACAGAGTCTTCATGACATCTTTCACTTTGGAGAGACGATGGGCAGGCAGTTTGCAAGAATGAACAACATCGAGCTGAAAGGGAAAGCGACATGGGCAAATCTCCTTGCAGGTCGTGCCAAACAACAAAGATAAAGAAGCACTCTAACTATGTGGGGGCGTCGCTCACCGTGTGCGATAAGGCTGGGGAAGACTGGAGCGGCGATGGAACTGGGAAGATACAGGTCCCTATGTACGGTGAGAGGCCTTACTGTAATGTGTTCGTCGATGTGACGGGATTGATACGCAACAATTGGAGCAAGCAAGGGAGCAAGAAGGGATTTTGAAGCAACTATGACAGCTACAGGCATGGTCGGCAATGCAGACAGGAAACAAGATGAAAAAGTTCAGAACAGACAAGGAATGGATCGCCACAAGCATCAAGGAGTATCTGCAGGCGACTGGTGTGGAGAGGCAACTTCCGGTGAGGAATGACCCCAACAAAAATGCATATGCGGAAGCAGCGATCAAGGTGGTTTTTGGTCTGGCAACTACACTACTGGTTGCAAGGTCGGTTCGGTCTACTTTCTACCGCTGGCGGTTTACTTGTACGCTGTGTTTCTTCTGAACTTGCAGGGTAGGGCGGGGACTACGGTGTCAAGACACGAGGCGTTCTACAAACGACCGCCCCCCCACTACTCAATATTGCACCCCTTCGGATGTATGTGTGTGTTCTACAAAGAAGGCAAGAAGGGAGAAGAGAAAGGGGAGCCAGGGGTCTTCATGGGAGTGAACGTGGAGCAATCAGCATACGTGGTGTGGAGCTATAACTAAACATTCGACAATCTTGGGGGTATCCCTTTTTCCGAAATTTTCCATGAAGTATATGGACTTTTTTGAAAACGTGTGGAAATGAAAGGAAATGAATTCCCTGATTGCAGAACATATAAAAATAATATTAAAATATGTTTTTATTAATTGTAATACACTTTAACTTCATCTTCAGAGGTGGGCAGGAACCGGTCCGACACGGTAATTTTTCTACTTTTTCGTAGTCCCGGCTACCATGAATCTATGATGATAACAATGCCGAACATGCAGAATTTGCTTTTACTGTTTATTCTTGCTTATATTAAGCATTTTACTATATTAAGACATGGTTTTACCTTCAAAAAATTCTGTTTGCCCGCTGTGACGTACGCTGGTACGTAGAGGGGGGAGGGGGGGGGGTGGGGGGGGGAATGGGTCGGAGGGAGGACGCTTCACATCAGATTCTGGTGCATTATCAGAGTTAAACAAATTTCTAATTTCAGTTTTTAGAAGAAGCGTTACAGTTGCAGTTGCCCTAGACAAAAACCATTATGAAAAAGTCGGACCCAGAAAAATTCATTCAAAAAAAATAATCACATACGACCACGTCCACGTCCACGTCCACGTCCACCCGCAGCACGACGTGCGCGGCGACGTCCGCGCAAACGGATTCCTGAGTTACGCATTCTCCAACTTGCGTCGGAGCGATCTGAATCATCTACAATATGGATAGCATCATGTTAAGGAGGAGAAGAACAAGAAGAAGAAGAAGAAGAAGAAGAAGAAGAAGAAGAAGAAGAAGAAGAAGAAGAAGAAGAAGAAGAAAACTAATACCATGCTTTTCTTCCTCTGAACCAGAAGATCGATCAGACGATGAGTCAGTTGATGAACTGGAAGATGAAGTATCAGATAAGTCATCCTCTGAATCTGCCACTGGTTCTGCAGGCTGAGCAGCACCAAGCTCTTCTTCCTCAGGGAACCCACAGTCGCATCGTTCGAAATGGTTCCACGCTTGTTCAATAAGCTCTGCCTTCTTGAACTGTTTCCGATCGGAGTTTTGCGTTGCAACACCATGCATTCTCATCCATGATTTCAATTCGCTAACTACCATCTGCTTGGACGCAAATTGCTTTTTTTCCTCTGACGATCTTAGCAACGTGAGAATTTTCCGCCAAGGCTCAGAAGCATTTCCAAATGCTAAATCCTGCTCCTGCTTTTCTTCGCTAGTAAGCTGTCTTGCACCACGCCATCTCGGGTGAGCTGGAGGACGTCCTTCATTAACAAAATAAGTGCGTGGTAAGGACAGCAGCTCTTCATCGGTCAAACGCGTAAGTGCGTTCATTTTCTCCTGTCGTTCTTGAGGCAACTCCATCCAATTTACAGGTAGCTCGTCGATCAATCGAAATTCTGCTCTCCATTCCTTGCCTTTTGCATCGACACAGGACATATGAGCAGGACGGCCGGGCAGGCCGCCTTCGAAGTAATCTCCATCCACCTCTACTCTGGTCAAATTTCCACCTGCTAACATTTCCTCCACATGTGCTCGCTCATCCGGCCCTAGGTATTTAGTAGCCAAAGCACGAATATCCTTCTTCAGGCGCGGATTGACGAAGTAGCCGACTGGAAGCTTGGGAGGCATGTCGGTCGCTGTCATAAATAGAGAGAGAGATAGATAGATAGATAGAACGAGAGAAAGAGATATATATATATATATATATATAGAGAGAGAGAGAGAAAGAGAAAGATAGATAATATTATTACCGGGGCGTCCGATAAACAAATTGATCGGTTCTCCTCTGGGATCATCACGCACTCCATGAAAATCCTGTGCGTCTCCCCAAGTAGCAATCTCTACAGTCGGCAAAGCGTCAGGATCTTTCTTGGTGATTCTATATGCCAAGGGTTTGTTGTAGTTTTTGAAACTCTTGTTCATACACGGGCTAAAATGAGTCATCCAGTCGTAGTTACATCCGAGAACAACCAGCACATGCCTCTTCTTGTGCTGCTTCTTGAATGCAAGAATGAGCTTTAATAACGCTTGAGCGATGTTAGTTGTCAGGAAGGTGCTCTTCCACCCGATATCCATAACTCGAAATTCCTGATCATCTCCATCGTGCCCGTGCCCTGGTGGCTTGCGATGTGACTCTACTTGGAAACGGATTCCTCTGTCAACGACATTGAGCCCAAGGAAACCCAGCATCGCCCACGCGGTGTTATCACCAGCTCCGTCCCACTCAAGATATAATTTCCACGCTTGCATTGTGCGAGGGTTCCAAAGTTGCCAATGTAAAAGTGCGGCAAGCATAGTAATGTTGCTGTTCGCGCCGTGTTCTACCGCGCCTTCAAGGTACGTCAGAATAAAATGCGTATCGGTAGTGTAGCAGGTATTGATTCCAACGCAAAGGCGAAACACAATTTTTCCTTTGAAATCTTTCGCGGCGCGGCGGCAAGATGGGATCTTCACTGGCGGTTTCATATCGGCTGATATGACTGTGGCAGCAAAATCTGCTGGTGCTGCCTTCTTGCGCTGCATGCTGGCAACGCGGCACGCCCTGTGAATTTTGTGATGAAGCCTGCTACGGCGACGCCATTCTTGAGCTTCTACTTCAGTCCTGAAACCGTTAGAATGAACAGCAGCAAGCTCTGTGCAGATCTCGCATTTTGAGAAATCTCCTTCTGCAAAACAAACCTGTAATAAGTAATGATAACGAAAATATGCATAATACCTCTGACAAACTTGACGTGCGGAAAATCCATGCGCCAAACTTTGTTGATCGTATTGTCTGTCGGAGGATTATTTGGATCAACTCGTTTCGAACAACCAAACCGAAGGCACATATCTTTCCAATTCTCGCGAACATAGTTTTGGACTCCTGCGTCCTGAGCCATTTCTTGCATCCTCCATATTCCGTCGCTGCATATCTCCGGGTAACTCTCCATGAACTTCTCGCAGAGTAATACTGCTACCACATCTTCTGTTTCAGGAACGGTTGAGTAGCTTTTTGTCAAAACTTTCGTGTTATTTGCAAGAAGTTTGTGTGCTCTTGACAAAACTTTATCACCGATCCCGTAGATACGCTGCCAGGCTACTTTGCACACAGCCTCCGTTAAATACATATACTGAAACGATCCAGTTTTTGTTTGAAACGATTCAAGCTGCGAAGCTGCCCAAGAATAAAGCTCACTGAGAGACGATGACGCATTCTTCGCTCTCGTGCAAAGCACATCACGCGTGTCGATAAATGAATAACACTTCCACTTTTTGCAGCAGACAGACTTAACTTCCCTGTCCAAGTCGGCGAAGGTAATCCCCAACAGTTTTTGGAGCGCAGACGGTCTCTGAAGCTTCACTGCACCTTTCGTGCGACTTTTCATCGTATAGGGGCGCGTTGGATTCTTACGTGGTCTGCTGTAAGGAATTGGTGATAATCTCATGATGTTATACAACAGCTCATTCGATTCCATAAGCTCGTCGAAGTTCAATCGAAGCTCGTTGGATAATTCCGCATCGTCCACGCCGACCAGAGGAGGAAGCAATCCAGGGTTGATAGATGCAGCATCACCGTTTGAATCCGTATCTGAACACTCTTCGTCGACGTTCTACGCAAACAAGATCGCTTATGAACATTAACCAGCATGAACATAGACAGGTAGAGAAAAAAATTACCATGGAGCCAGTAGGAAGATATAGTCTAGAGCTGCTGCAGCTACTAACATCATATCCTGTAGTGACAGTAGAACTGTCTGACTGTTTCCAGCTGTCGAGGTTAGCATCAACGTCAGGAACACCTGCCTGTAAAAAAGAATCTTCTCAGTAATAATTTTCATTTATTTATTTTTTACCTGTGCATCACTCAAGCTTGATTTTTCTGTGATGACTGTAATGTCCGAGCTTTCCCTGGGCAGAAGCGTGCGGCGACTATCTGAAATTGAGGACACGCTGTCGAGAAGCTTCCTCTTTTTTTCCGGCGGAATAGATGATGACCTGGAGAGCGGTTGCTTTCCATCAGAACTAATACTGCTGACCGACGCTAAAAGTTCAACCTTTGCTTCATGAAGCAAGGAAATTGACTTAAGTGGAAGCGGATGTTCTTTCTCAGGAACGATG
This sequence comes from Paulinella micropora, assembly GCA_019918135.1. Classification (NCBI taxonomy): domain Eukaryota; phylum Cercozoa; class Imbricatea; order Euglyphida; family Paulinellidae; genus Paulinella; species Paulinella micropora. The sequence continues at coordinate 206,561 of WBZZ01002032.1, forward strand.
AAACATACATGACCAATGTCAGTCTCGAACAGGAAAACTGGGATTTTAGCTCCTTCCTTGGCAGCCTCTTTCAACCAGACCGGATGTGCATCGCTTGGCAGCGTAGCTATCTCTAGGTCTGGATTAGGTGCATAGCTGAGCAAAATCTCTTGATCTTTCGATATTGCGGTGGTGACAGTCACAATAGGAGTACCCTTGCTGACCTGACATTATTTACAACAATATTTATAGAAAAAATACAACACACGTAACAAAAACTTACATTGCATGGATGTATGTAACAACTAACATAATTTACCTTCACGTTCGGTCGGCAAGTGTCATCGTCGAGCTTGTTGAACCCTTGCGATGAAGAGTTGATGAGATGCATTGCATTCCTGCTCGATTCGTTAATGAATTTAATTGGATGCATCCCTGTTTGCAGGGAACTCCCAATTTTCATAGTGAAATGATCAGAAAATGCAGCATGATCTGCAGCACGCAAAGACTTTCCTCCTGGTTCGAGGAGCCCAAGCTGAAAAGAAGGAGGAAGGTATTTATCAGCAAAGACTCCGTAGCCACCACCACGGTGTGCCACATATATCGGCGCCTTGCTAGCCCTCAGCATGGCATACCTAAAGTTTGAAATACACATGAAAAAAATGGCAGCGCTTCCCGTTAGAGGGAATCACTAAAAAAAAAAAGGACAGAGAAAGGCTCACTGATAGAAGGCCACACACACTAGCTAGTTATACTAAAGCTAGTATCTATACTCCCCTCTTTAAACTATGCTATATAATAATAATAATAATAATAATAATAATAATAATAATAATAATAATAATAATAATAATAATAATAATAGTGCTTCTCTGTCAATGGCTGATGCATTTCTGCACATGCGCCTCCATCGTCTCACCCGTGAGGGGAGTACGAAGAATTGACGATAGGCTCTAATGAC